>JAOTQG010086722.1:0-13828 GCA_025631175.1 Iris virginica
ATGGTAAAATAAATTTATCAAACTTCTCATTCCATTTACTTAATGTTGAGATATTGAAATGTTATGATATATCTGACTTGTGATCTGAGCCTTAGAAACTTGTTTGAGTCCATACAAGAACTTCAAAAGTTTACAAACTTTCTTTTCTTTGTGTTAGGTTCAAATCACCGGTCCGATATCTGAAAGGGTGATGCCTACACTATCAGCCTCTGTTATCCTTGTTTGATTTATATCATTAAAATCTACTAATTTCAAATACACATTTCATCTGTATATACCTGTAAAACATATTTTTATTTTCTTTATTATCCTCCACAAATTCAATCAAATATATCTCATCAGAGTTGTATCCATACAATTAAAACTATTTATCTATTTTCTTAAAAACTTAAATTTCTCTCTCTCAATCAATATGTAATGATATTCGATAATATGATATGATATTTTATAACGATTAAAGTGAAAAAATAAGAGAAGTAAAAAGAAAATAGTGGAATCTTTAAATTCAAAAATCAAAAAACATATCAAATCATATCATATGATCGAAGCCCTAGTCTTTTCAACAACAATAAACCCAAATCAAAAACGCTAATATCATCTTATCATATTATCAACCCTAGAAATTCGCCAAATATCAATTCTTATCGAAGATCCGAGCCTTAATGAGGTTCATTTTAATTGGCTTGGTAATGATTCACCACCCAATTTCCCAACCTTGTGCCCAATTTTGCGTCAAGTAACAGACTATATTCAGTGGAGCTGCATAACTAGACAAAGATGAAGTTGGATAGATATGAATGCTACTGAAAGTCAAAGCTTCAGTTGTGTAAGCAAAAGGTTTGGAAAGAAAAAGAATAGTAGATCTAATACCATCAAAAACTCTGTCTACTGCAACTTTTTGCATCAACCAAGGAGTAGTTACATATTTTTGCATATATGCATTGTTCAGCTGCCTGACAACTCAATAGGCTTTTTTCACTCAGCCAAAGAAGATCAGTACATTGAACCGTATAACCTAAAATTGAGATCTAAATCAAGGTGAATGGTCCGGCGGTCTCATGAATTCGCAGCAAAATGGTTGAATATAGTTTCAAGTGTAGATTGGCTTATACTGTACTCTGCTATGCCCAGGTGATTTCTGCACAATAATTTCCCCCAAAATGTGATTTCGCAAAGATAGAATTTCAGAGATGAATTAAAAAAAAAAAAAAACAGAAATAAATGGATGTCAGGATAAAAGCTATTGACAGAATGTAACCTGTTTCGCTCGATGGGACCAAAAACATCGGCAAGTGAGAGGTCTTCTCCATATGGCAACTGCAACCATTTAAAATCACGAGGTTCAGAACTAGAGCCACGAGACATGAAAAAGCATGAATTCTACGGTTGACAAGACAGAGTAGTGAAGCCTGTACATATCCATGTATTATATCTAGAAACTCATGCAGTAACAAAGCGAAAAAATAGGAACTTTGACTACAGACAATCTTGCTAGGGGCATGTTTGGTTCTGGGTTTGAGAAAATGGAAATGATAAATTCCTTTGGACCAAATTTCATAATTTTGTTTGGTTGGAGATTTTCGTTTCGGGAATAGTGAATTCCCTCACATCTCCCATTCCTTAGATTTGGGGAGAAGGGGGGGGGGGGATGTTGAGTTCACTCAATCACCTAAGTTATTTCCAATTGCTCAGCCGTCGCCTCTACGAGTGTGTATATATTCCAACATCTATCCCATCTTTTTCCTTCTTCCTTTCCATTTGTGCTACAGTCGAATGTATTCCAACATCCTCCAAGGCTATGAACGAATGGTAAACAGTAAACACTTTCATATCTCTCTCTGTGACAACTTAGTTCCGGCTTGAGAAAAATATCCGTCGAAGGCTATTGTCGAGAACTTCATGATTTGAATAGTACATAATTTTCAAAAAACTATATTAATGAAAAATAAACAGATTAGAATTGTTTTTATTAACATTTCTGAAAATATTTTATCATCAACTACCAATAATGTCAATTTCATCCACTTCGTACATGATGTAAACTTTCAATGTTCAAATTCATAATTTACATCTATGACAATATTAATGTCAAGAAGATAATATAATTTATTTCGCAACTATTTTAACTAAGAAATTATGTACTCTAACATATTGAGTTTAAGAGAGATTAGCTAGCAGAAGTATCAAAACCAGAATAACTGATTAAATAACTATAATGTTGAGAAACTGTTTGATTGTTTAGATTATATCTTAATCACATGAGTTAATGTGTTTTTATTTTGTATGCATTGCATATCCTACTGGGATAAAAACCAAATAATTATCACAAAAATATTTGGCAGCCACTGATCAGAGAAGTCAATCTCAACACTTTGCTAAAGTGTCTAAAGAAGGAAAAAGATATGCATATCGGATACCTACATAACCAATCTCAAGATGAAAGAGTATAGGGAAAACTATTAAAATCCCTAATGTATAGCAGTTTTCAACAGATGAATTATCCGATCTTCAAAATATAGAAAGCAGAACAAGTTTAAAAGAGTTCCATTCAAGATTTAATTTCAACAACAATTATAATAATAATTGTTAAAAAATTATATATGAATCATTTCAGAAGACTACATACAAAAGCAGATACGAAATTAATCATAAACTAGCTCTTACCTGATATTTAACACTCAATCCATTGCAACCTTGAAACGATGAACCAGGAAATGAAGTTAGAACAAATGAATCTATCACAGAGAACTTCTCTTTGGCTAACCACCACTCAGAAAATATTGGCAGTGGGAGACCACCTACAACGTCAAAGTCAAACAATGAGTCGAGAATGTACTATTGACGAGAAATGAAAGCAACATAAAAGAAAACGAAAAAGGGCGAAATGTATTAATATTGACAGCCATATGGTGCGGATACTTTCACTTTCCCAACGGTTGTTAAAGTACCATAAATGAGATCGAGTTGAAAGGGCTTCGTCAAAACCAATACTAAGGGTAATTAATTTTCTTTGGATTGCTCAAACTAGTCTCTCGGATTATAAGTATTACGTGTTTCAGAATGTTCCATACAAAAAGCACTATTGTTTGGACGCACTTTTGCAGAATAAAGAACACAAAAACACAAGCATGCACCCTCATAAAAAGAAAGTGCAAAGAATTATTACCATCACGAGCTAACTGCTCTGACAACTGCTCACTGGAAACCCCACCAGCGTCAATGATACTTGTAAGCGTCCTTATCCTTTCTTCATTGCCAAGCCAGCTTCCAATAGTGACCATCATCTCCTTTGATAAGCTAATTTCTGAATGTGTAGCATCTTCTGATACAATAGAATCAGTACCCCGGATGCAAACCTCAAGGTCGCTAAATATGCTCCTTGAATGAGAAGGAACATCAAAGAGCCTTTCCTGAATTATTCTGCACAGATTTTCCAAGTCTACTGAGCTAACTTCAGTAGGTTTGACCTGAGGATAGAATGAAAGGAGTGACCACTATTAAAAAATGCAAGAAAATTAATTTTTTAGAAATGCAATCAGCGAATAGAATAGCGATGAATGTGAATCACCTCCAACTCAAGATGATTTCCAAATCGGGTTTTCAGATGCTGAGGACTTCCAATGCATCTTAGCTTTCCTCCAACCTTCAAATGACATGTCAATCATCCCATTAGAGCTTCTTTTTTTTTTTTTTGAAGTACTCAAACCATCAAGATAAGCCAGAATCATGTACCATTATCCCTATCCGGGTGCAGAGCGCTTGAGCTTCATTCATGCTGTGAGTTGTTAGAATAACCGCCGTCTTTCCACGTCTAGTTGAGAGTCGAGACACAACTTCCCACATGAATCGTTTGGCAATTGGATCCATTCCTGCGAGTTTAACACACAAGATCCAGAGTTTGATTTTGGAAAAATTGTTCAGATAGCAGAATATACAAATGCACACAAGTATGAGGCAAGCTGCACTCTGAGGTCAAACCAAAATCATGAAGACAATGCTCTCACATGACACTATCCAGTAAAAGTAGGATGAAATGCACCGGACATCTCTCTAGGTTCGAAAATTAGTTCTATACTCCCCTCTACTATCTTTTGCATTATGTACATCCCTTACATTTTTGCTCTCTTAGGTCCCTCCATCCAATTCATCCGTTTCATGCCCCTCATTTTCACGTGCCAATTAGCCAAGGGCATTTTCGTCTGTTCCGTTTACATTTACCCCCCAAAAACCCACTCATTTGAGTAAATCCAAAGGGCCCCGGCAAGTGAATGGCACATGTTGAAGATAACGGACTTTTACCAAAAGAAGTGGACAAGAAGGGAAAAAAGTCAGAATAAAAGGAGGTTTACTGAAAAAGGCAGATAAGGGAAAAAAGAACTCAGAGAATAATGAAAATGAAAGTGTAAAGGGACATATGGAACTTTGAAGTTGCAGTACTGGGGAACACCTGGACATGAGCGAGAGTAAAAGATGTTAACTCCATTGTTACATCTTAACTAATATAATTACCGGTGGATGGCTCATCAAGGATAACTATAGGAGGATCTCCAATCATTGCAATTGCAACAGACAACTTGCGCTTGTTTCCGCCACTCAGGGTGAATGATAGTTTACTAGCATGCTTCAACAAGTCAAATTCCAGTAACTTTTCCATTACAACCTGCAAAATATTATGAGATTCAACTTTCGATGTCGTCGTTGCAATAAATCAAGAATCCCACTCCGACTATTTCACTTACTATATCTCATGCATAGAACTTAATTTGATCATTTCCCTAGTATTAGTAAACGAGAACAGATCACTGTTAGAGAAAGTATGATGCGCGCGCGCGCGTGTGTGTGTGTGTGAGAGAGAGAGAGAGAGAGAGATGGCAAAAATGAGATGTTTCCACTATGCTAATTGAGAAACACTGATTATTCATGAGGATAGGTAAAGAGGAATATTCAAAGTTCCTACCGGTGCCCGAAGTGAAAACTCGAGGGTAGATCATTAACCAAAAAAGTGGTTGGCTTAAATGAGTGAACAGCTATTTCAGACTTTTAAAGACAGAAAAGTTTAATTAGCAGCAAGTATATTTCCAGCGAAATTTTTCTCTTAGCATGTGAAAATCTGCCATAGACATATACTTGGAATGAAAGCCATCCACAAGTTAACAGTAGAAAATATAACAGAGATAAAAGTATTCAAGAAGGCTTACATCCTCCAGCTTGTATGCTGGGACTCCTTTTATTTTTGCATAGAGCTCAAGATGTTCTTTGACGGTTAAGAATTCCAACAGTGCATCAAATTGTGGACAATAGCCAATCTGAAACATAACGCATTTATAACAAAGTTATGTAGCTACAAGATTCTCAGCGCATTATCAAAACTTGATTAAAACTTCAAAATGAAAAGAAAAAGAGAATTAGATATACATTCTGACGAGCAGCCTTGGGGTTCAAACGCATATCTTTACCAAAAATGAATGCCGTTCCAGCACTCGGATGTTCTTCTCCTGTATTTGAAAAGTCAACCAACTTTGTTAAACAAGTTAAGCATTCCATATTTGAAAACTATAGATGTCTGTAAAAGAACGCTAGTATAGATAGTTGAGAAAGTAAGTAACATCAGTACATCACTGAGTCCATATAGCTTATGTAGTAGCAAGACTGCACTTTGCTATCAAGATCTTGCTTACAAGTTTCAGGAAAATAAGATGTATGGAGAAAAGGAAACCTGCTAAAATTGACTACAAGTATTATGAACTTCTACAAGGAAAACATGTAATCAATTTTTTCATTCTAATGCAGTTTATTTCTCTTAACTACTTCAATAGCTTACATTGATGCTTTAGCACACCAGTAAGGTTTGCAAAATGTAATATCGGTTCCCAGGTGTAAAGTGTTTAAATACCTGATAGCATAGATAGGGTAGTTGTCTTCCCAGCTCCATTTGTCCCTAGAAAACCAAAACATTCTCCTTCTTGGACAGAGAATGTCAACGAATGAACTGCAACTTTCGTACCATGATGCTTATTTCCAGGATAGACCTAAAATAAAATGTATAGCTCTTTGACACAGGAAGAAACTGCATTCGGCAATATAAAGCAAGTAAAGCTAAAAAAGATCTATAAATCAGAAAATGAATACAGAACATAAGTACCTTCCGGAGATTACGCAGGTAGATAATAGCTTTATCAATGGAGCCTGACAGCACCCTGTTTCTCTCTGTTTGAACATCTATATCATCATCAACGTCTGTAACATTTTCTGATGAGGTTTTCAGAAGAGGTTCTATATAGCTATTGGTAGTTGTACGATTTGGCTTTTTTAAATTGTCTGTGCACTCCTTAGCTGTAGAAGGATTTAGAAGTTGAGAAGGCAGAAGCTCAAGCCCAAGCGTCAGGAGGAAATAAAAAATTCCCTGCCAAAGGTTGAAGAAATATGAAGTTCCATGCTACAATCGAGAGTTTCTGCGATTTATGCTAGTGAAAATAATAATAGTGCCTAAAAAGATACTTGACAACTGGTGACGATATGTGAAGCACCCAATTTAAAGCACTCGATAACTTATGACGATATCAATATGCGCAGCACCTAAACATCACATTTACTCAATATATACTGCTGTCCCAAACACAAGAAACAATTTGGTAATCATCAAAGAATAGTCATTAAAAAAATAGAGCAAACCTCGTGCAATGATTTTGACATCAAATCCAAGTCGTGCATATCAAAATCAATTACAACTCTTAGCCATCTACAAGATGGGTATTATGACTGAGGTAAGGGAATCTGTTTAATAAGTCGGTTGAAGTAATCATTAAGCAAATAGCACAATGACATCGAAAAGCAAAGTTTCAAGCTTTTTTTGATTTCCATTACAAAAGCAAAAAGGGAAGCCTTGGGGCAGCAGCAAGGTTGCTCTACTAAGAGTATAGAATGCTTTCTGAACAAGAGGACAGGCTCTAACTGTAAGGGCCATTGGTGGGGTATGAGAAAGGAAGGATGCCCTAAAGGAGAGGATATGGATATACGATTGTTGGGACAAACTTTTATCGGGTAAAATCTAGCAATTCAAGTAATTTACATAGATACTAGCTCCATACCACTCACAAACGAATTGTTTGAGCCAGTCCCCAAAGTTTAACATGGTGTCAAAGTAGGATTCTACACGTGCAGCCTAAAGGCCCACATCCTTGCTTTGTGCTACTCAAACCAATCCATCCATATTGAAAACCTCAAGTTTAGCTACATATTAGGACCTGAAGGGGAGTTCTAAGACTCAAAACCACGTGTAACTGTAAGCATTGTGCTACTCTAAGGATTTATATGCATTAGGACCTGAAGGGGAGTTCTAAGACTCGAAACCACGTAGAATCTGCACTAGAGGATTAAATGATAAGCAACCGACTAATCTAGAAGTTTAAGTTGTAAGAGAGATGGTCCAACAATGTATTTGAAGCTACAACACTTGCCATAACGTGTGGGATCCCACTTGCAAGTGGAGAGATAAACCAGCATGTATAACTAGGGGCGTCAGCTGCGTGGCAATCCAAATAGATGTTTTAACTTTTGAGCTGGCAATACTAAGAAGATGAAATTCAAATGGGATGAATCGAAACCCAAGACCTTGTAAACGAGAGGCTCATATACATGTTAAATTTACCAAATAATCCAAGAGCTTAGCTTTTTGTTTATTCTTATTATTGATTTTATTTTTTTGGTGCGTACCATTCTACTATTTATAAGGCAAGCTCTAGAGTGAGGGTCCAGTTCAACGCATATAAATCCTTCGATTAAACAACTGCAGAATTTTACATACATACTAACAGCAGAGAAATTTCAAGCAGTCTGAGATAATTTATAAGGCAAGCTCTAGAGTGAGGGTCCAGTTCAACAACGTACATAAATCCTTAGATTTAAACAACTGCAGAAATTTTACATACATACTAACAGCAGAGAAATTTCAAGCAGTCTGAGATAAGAAAGAACACCTCAGCAGCCAGATAACATAAAGATGCACCAGTGACATTCCAGCCAAAAACACCCTGACCTGATCCATTTTTCATTCCTTGACGTAAAAGGGCTAGTGAAGCTAGACCATCAGCAAAGCAAAATCCTGGAGATAATCTGAAGAAGTTCTGGAGTAATTTACCACAGATGTCAGAGACCATGGCTATTGTGAAAATACATCGAGCTATAATGGTAATCAACAGCTAATTCCTAATAATAAAGCCTTCCATTTATGTTTCGCTGGTCCACTGATTGTAAACAAGTCGGACCAACAAATAGCAAGCACAGCCATGCTACAATGGAAGAAATTCTAAGCAGGATCATACTAACTTAAAGACATGACATACCAATTTGAATGAGATAGAAAGTTAAGTATGTGCTCGATAAGTTTGTCGTGCTAGGATTGTAGTCTTGGCTTTCACGTGTTTAGAGTTATTACACTACATACTCTATTACTTCATGATAAAATGAAAACACAATAACCATTGCACTTGCTTAATACATCGACAATACTTAATATCCAGACTAACCATATCTGTTCATCAAGCTCTAGATGGGCTGGTACAGCAACATCTTTTGTAAGGAAGAAATGAGAGATCAAGCCTCCTTAGAGATAATTAACTGGAAATGGCGTGATTTTTCATTGAAAAAAAATTGAATGACATCTATATCACTATGAACACCATCCACAAGAAGATGCAAGATATATAAACATGTAATGGGTTGTAGATGGGCATATCTTGGTTTACTATGTAGAGACCTGTCGGTTTATGCAACTTTGTGTGCAAGGTTATGTCCAAGATTTTGGCTTCCTGTCTAGCAACCTTTTTGTCTAATCTGATATAAGAAGAGCAGTCTGGTTTCGTGAGAGGCAGAACCATTCAAGAGAATATTGTTCTGCTGCATGATTTGATATCTCACATTGACAGGAAAGCTAGGGGTGGAAATATGGTCTTGAAATTCGATATGTCTAAGGTGTAAAGTAGAGTAGAATGGGACTTTTTGATTCACACTATGAAGGTTATGGGTTTTTCTGCAGGTAATTGCAAGCTTGTTATGAACATCCCGGATAGTGCTTGGTACTCAGTGGAAATCCAAGGAGAACAGCATGGTTTCTTTAAATCATCAAGGGGACTGAAGCAAGGTGATCCATTATCTTCTTTGCTTTTTGTTCTTGAGCAGGAGGTGCTTTCATTCCGTATCAAAAAGCGGTTGGAGTTAGGGCATATCCAACCGTACAATGCCGAAAGAGGGAATTTTATCATCTCTCATTTATTTTATGCGGACGATATGCTTATATTTTGTAATGCAGCAAAAGCTTTGATTCGAGTACTTAAAGATACGCTTCAGTATTAGGCTCATACCTCGGGTCAAGTCTTCAACTTACAAAAGAGTGGTTTTTACACAACAGCAACAGTCTCTAGGGCTAAGGTTCTGGCTTTGGACTGGCTGTCGGCTTTCTCAGTTACCTATGAAGTACCTCGGTTTACATCTGTTCAAGGGCAAGGTTCGAAGACGATATTTTGATAAATTGGAGGCAAAAATCGCCAAGAAGGTTACAGGTTGGAAGGCTAACCTTCTGTCAACGGGAGGCAAGCTTAAATTGCTTAAATCAGTTCTGGCTAGTGTTCCGGTATATACCATGGCAGCAAGCAAAGTTCCTAAAATTACCTTACAGCGAATTGAACGGAGCTTGGCTGGTTTTCGTTGAATGCTGCAGAGAAAAAACGTTGTCATTGGGTTGCTTGGAGTATCATTTGTCGGCCGCTCAATGAAGGGGGTTTAGGTGTTCGATCGCTGGCTCAGGCAATGGATTCGCTGCATGCAAAGCTTGCATGGAAGGTTCTAACGGGAGCACAGTAATGGGCCAGATATGCAGCACAAAGTCCTTCAAAAATGGAGAGTTTTACTGTCCTCATTCTTCATTGCGGGTATGGAAAGCTGTCTTCAAAGTTCAAACAGTTTCCGCTAGTCCAAGGTTGCAGTTCTTGGGTCATGGGAAAGGGGACCTATCCTTTCGGCAAGGGAATTGGCATGGGTCTTGGCTGCAGCCGCCGCTTCCCCTTGATGTTAATCTACCGGTTAGAGCTGCTTGTCTAGATAGGGAGGGGGTTTCAACAGTTATTCCCACCGCACTTGCATGATCAGTTCAACCGAATATTTTTGGATGACACTCATGAGAGGTTGAATGATCAGTTCAAGTGCATTTTGATGACTTCTGGCGAGTTCACAACTTCTGCTTTTTGAAGGTTCATTTCGCCTTGGCATCCAAAGTCTGTTTATATGGCAGAAATAGTACCCCATAAAGGTTAGTATTTTCATATGGAAATTGTTTTATGGTGGTCTTCCGGTGGAAGCAAATTTACAAACGAAATGTATTTCTTTAGCATCTGTGTCTGCTGCTTGAGACCTAGTGTTGAATCCATAGACCACTTGTTTTTATTTCTAATACAGCTCAGATTGTTTGGGCACATTTTGGGGCTGTTTTTGATAGGATAACTCATTACACCTCCATATTCCATTTATTCCAAGTTTGGGCAGGAGTGCATGGTTTGCGATCCCAGATTGGCACAGTTGGTTTGGGTATTTTTATGTTTGGTTGTTGGGAGATATGGAAAAAGAGGTGTAAGGCTTTGTATGATGGTTTTCGCCTGGAACTTGTTATTCGACAAGTGATTCATCATTTAAAGGATATGTTGTTGGTTTATTAACCGAAAGGGAAAGGGAGTTCAATGCCTCGAGACATTCTTGCCATGGAAATTATTGGTTTGCAAGTTGTAGGTACTGTTCAAATGAAGGGTACATGGATTTCATGGCAAGTTATTGGCAACCCCTGGGGGATTCTTTGTATAAGTTAAATGCGAATGGCTCTGCTGCTAATGGTTTATGTTCTGGTGGAGGGACTATTAGAGATCATCATTCATGCATTTTCATCTTTTTATGATCAAGGTACTAATATGAAAGCTGAGATATATGCTCTTTTGGATGGCTTAAAGATGTGTAGATATTTGGGCTTGTCTTCAGTGGAGGTGGAGTCTGATTCTAAAGTTGCTATCCAGGTTATTACTAACCATTCTGAGCCTCCTTGGCAGTACATCTATGAGTTGGGAAAGTGTATTACATTAGGTTGGGGCTTCAGTTTCCATCATGTGTACAGAGAAGCAAATCAAGTTGCCGACAGATTAGCTAATTATGCCTATGTCAATTCTAATTTCATTTTCTATGGTTCTACAAGTGATTTACCAAAGCAGGCTTTCCAAGCCTTGGTGCACGACTGTAATGGTTTTTCTACTTTTAGAAAATAGTGATAGCTACTCTTGTTTTGTCCTAGAGGTTCAGGCCCCTTTGTCCCCCCTCAGTTTGTGAGGTCAGGCTTGGTTGTCCACCTCATTATCATATCTTTTTGTTATCAATAAAATTACTAGATGCCGTCCTGGTTTATCATTATAAATAAATAAAATAAAATACATCCTAAGGCAATACCCTGCATCTGCGTGGTAGATTCTGGTTGAGTCCCGATCACATATCTTAGTTCTTGAACAATTTAGCTGCTTTCGTCTAAGTTTATCAAGACTTCTACAGATGACCTATCAACTCTCAACTGCCTCAATAATCATTATTCTCGTTCCGGATTTCTTTAGTTACATTGAAATTCCTTCTTTCGCCCTTTCTTCTTACATTTTTTTTTGTGCAACAATATAGAATTATTCTCACTTCCTTCATTGGCTGCCTTTCCTTATCAGTATAATCAATTGGGAGGTAAAGGGCAAAGGGCTACACCAAAGGGCAGCCTTGTATACTACATGGGAGCTTCGTTTGTCAAGTTGAGGAAAGAAAATACCCCAACAAACATTTGTTGTTAATTCTATATTTGCTTTTTCATACCAAGATCCTGATGCTAAAGAAGAAGAGTCATTATTTCCAATGTAGAAGACACCTGTAAAGAAATTTTGTAGACCTAAAGTAAAGACACAAAGCAGGGTATGTGCCTCCTTGAAGCACTGTAGATGAACTGGCTTTGAGGAAGTTAACTGGCAAAAACTTCAGACAGAACATGATATGCATTTTCCTTTAAGCCCAGTTTTATAAATAATCATATCCAAAGATAGAAATCTAATGACTGCATCAAGAATAATTTGTCATGTCAGCAACTCATCTAAGAGCTTAAAAGTTGTATGGTTGAAGGCTCAACAATGTACATAAAGACTTAACTCTCCCTCTCACGTGCTGGGCTCATTCTCTCATGGAGAGATACACAAAGAAGCATCACCAGGAACACCACAAATTAAACAAAGAGGAGTAACTTGAGTGCTAATAATATTGGAGAAGAAGAATGCAAGTAGGATCCTCAATCTGAAGATTTTGAGCTAGTGGTAGTGGCCTGGAAAATTTCCCCTCACCATTTTTTCATTACTAATGGAATATCCAAGTTACCAACTTACATGAAACTTAAGTTGTTAGAGAGGGGTAACAACAATGTATGTCAAGCCTGAACAATGACCTTAAGAATTTTTAGGAACTTGAAAGATAAATACTTGTAAATAGCATATCAATTCTAACCTTGAGAAAAGAATTCGCGTGTAAAGTTGTTGGTATAAGCCCCATAATGAATGATACAATCATGAGAATGATCCCAGCGAAAAAGTGAACTAAAAGAACCACATTCTGCAGGCAAAGGCATGATCAAAGTTAAAAGGAAATGTAAGAGGTGACTGTTTAACGTTCTCATGTACTGAAGTACTTGTAGCTCTACCTGTGCCATGCTGTGTTCAGTAAAGAAGAAAGTGAGGCAATACGTAGAAGATGCAATTGCAAGTCCATATTCCATAAGCATGAGGACTGTGGCTAATAAAGAATCACTTCCAATAAACTGCTCTAGACCTACGAAAATATGAAATATATTGATCAAAACACATTATTCTTGTCACTAGGAAAGAACTAGTTATATGACATAAGCAAATAAACTCTTACAGAAAATTTGCAATGTATTTTCAATATTAACAGCATCTCTAGATACTCTGAAGTTTAATGAAGTTTGAAACTCCAATTGTATGCCTTTAACACTACAAGAATTGCATTAAATGCCAACGGAAGGGATGCTGACAGAAGGCTTCCGTAGGCGATTCTTTTAATTTAGCAGAAACTGGGCAACAGCCCCTCCCCCTGCCCAATTCACTCTCTCTCTCTCTCTCTCTCAAATCCGGCGAATTCCACTGGCAGCCGTCGTCTCGCTCATCCTCCGGCATCCCTTCCCCTCATCCTGTGATTCCAGGTAAATCTCTCTCTCTCACACACACACAAACGCACACTCACACACTCCACGGTGTAATTTCACACACTGTGGGTTTGTTCATGTTAATTCGAGCCTTGGGTATGATTTATGTTACTTTTAGTTAATTTTAGATGATTTGTAGTATATTTTTATCCAATATATGTTAATCCGAATTGTTTTGATTATTTAATTTAATTATTTATGTTAAATTTATATTATTAGTTAAATGCATATTAATCCGTCTCAGGGTCAGATCACGAATCCAACATTTTCATATATCATAATATCACTTACATCATATATATCACATATATCTTCAATATCACACCAAATATCACCCAATATCATATATCAATATCAAACACTTTCCATCTATTACCCCTATACTTATACACTCTCATAAATCAATTCAAACCTTTAACATCACATCCTCATTCCTCACATCAAATTCAAACCTTTCACATCATGAGGGCAATTTAGTCTTTTATTTCATAAACTCATATCATCTCATATTCATATTGTGAATAGTACCATATCACTCAATATTATCATATATAGTAC
>JAOTQG010086833.1:0-13826 GCA_025631175.1 Iris virginica
TATGTGAGTGTATAGGTATAAGGGTAGTAGATGGAAAGTAATTTTGATAGATAGTGATATGTATGATATTTGGGTGTAATATTTGATATGTGATCGGATATTCTCCGTATTTTCCGTATTCACATATTGATTTTCATTTTGTGGTGTCATTTTGTGGTGTCATACAGTGCTCTCATGTTTTTGCTGTTGTTTGTTAATTTTTTTAAATGAAGAAATTGCCCCATATTTTTTTTGCTTGTTGATTTTCATTTTGTGGTGTTTGACTGGTGGTGGTGATTAATGGGTGTAGGTGGTGGTTTGATAGTGATGATGATGGTGTTCGATCGGTGATGGTGGTTGGTGGGTATAGGTGGTGATGTTGTTTGAGAGAGATATGAGATGATTTTTTCGGTCAAAAATGGGGAGGGAGAAGGGGAAGAAGGGTAATTGTGTCAATTGCTACGGTCAAAATTAACGGTTGACTAACGGAGGGACTGTCCATGAGTCGATTTTACAAACTTTGACAGTTTATAGCCCTTTTCTAAGTTCAAGGACTACCTATAGATTCAGTCAAAGTACATAGACCATTTATGAAGTTGTCCCATAATTTTATTTTATTTTGGTTTGTTTTTGTTTTATTTTATTTTTAGTGAAATTTGAAATTACCTATTTGCTCTTTAAAATTTAAAAAATTACATGATAATAATAAAGAAAGAAAAAGAGAGAATGATAGTTATAATTTGACGTGATACTTGATAGGATATAAATGTGAATATAGGGGTACGTAAAAATAATAGGTAAGTGAGAGAAAATTGTAGTTTTAAAATTTATCAAGTGAGCGTCGTTTTTGATTGTTTTTCAAACTAAATGACTAAAACGTAATTCGCGAATGCACCCTGAATTTTTAAAAATTGCAGTGAAATCTTGCTCTATACAAGTTCTCGAACGAGGTTTTTGAACAGAACTTGGATATGCGAGAGGTATAAGCATCGCTGAAGTGTGAAGCAAGCGGAAAATCTTTCTCTATACAAGTTTTCGAACAAAACTTCAATAACTGAGAGGTGTAAGCATCGCAAGGTGCGAAGCGATCTCATACTAAATCAAAGAAAAATTAGAATTGAAATCTTGTGTCCAAAATGACATGCATAAATAACTACACATATAAATAGTGTAGTTAATTAAAATTTCGTCAAAAATTAATTCCGCCAAAATACTTTTTCATGCTTGTTTTATTAAGGGTTAATCTTATTTTAGGTCTCAATGTTTTCGTGAGGTTTTGAAACAGACCCCCAGGTTCCAAAAATTTTGAAATGGGCTCTACTATTGTATTTTTGTTTAGAAACATGTATTTTTTGTCGGGTTCGTTGGAAATCTAACGAAAAAGAAGGCACGTGCAATTTACGTAAACTTATGGGGGTCTTGATGTCATTTTGTCCCTATCTAAAGCTCAGGGTCTAATTTGAAAACTATCAACAACAATAAAAAAACAAACCCAGAACCCTTTCCCCTTCCCCTCCCCCAGTTCCCCCACCGCGTCTCTCTTTCCACCCATCCCCATCTCTCTCGATCTCTCTTCTTCCAATGACCACTTCCAACTGCATGAATCACTGCTAAAATCTTCAATCTGTTGTAATGATTTTAATGGCAGACGAACCGACGAAGAGAGGGTGTTATAGTGGCTGTAGAAGAAAGAGGGAGATGGTGTTGGGGCGCCAAAATGAATGGAGGTCCAAACCCACTTCACAGATCCACCCATGGGTTTTACCAGGAAATTGATCTCCTTATCCGATCACTAGATCCGCCCAAGAATGAAGGATCGGATTGGCCCTAATTCCCTACAGATTTAGGGATCTCTCCTAAGCTTCTCCAGACACGGAGTGACAAGAGGGAGCAAACTGGTCCAAGTAGTTGTTGAGGTGAGGACTGATGATGGTGGTGTGTGTGATGGTTATCTTGAAAAATAGTGGAATCGGCTGTTGGTGGTGGTTAGATTTGGGTTTGGGTTCTTGAAAAATGGAAACCAAATGAAAGGGATGTTGGTGGTGGTGGGGTGGAGATTGGTGGAGGTGTTAGGGTTGTTATATTTCATTTTTGGTGATGGAGGATGGGTGATAGGTGTTGGTGGTGATTTTTGGGTTGGTGGGGTGGAGATTAGTGGAGGTGCTGGGGTGGAGATTGGTAGTTTGCTCGTGGTGATTAAGGAATGAGATTAATTAATTAATTAAATTTAATATTAATTATAATTAACTTTCAAAATTTTAATTAACTTTTTAAAATTTTTAATTATTTTGATAAATTTAATTTAGGCCCTAAACTTTATATAAGGGTAAAATGACTGAAAAGCCCTTAGAAAACTTATGAATTTTGCACGTGAGTTAAAAGTCGTTAAGTTTCTAACGAATTCGTCAAAAAAACCCATTTCGAAACAAAAGTGCAACATTAGGGCCTATTTCAAAACTTTTGAGACTTGGGGGTCTGTTTCAAAACTTTTAAGACTGTTGGGGGTCTGTTTCAAAACTCTATAAAAACATTAGGGTCTAAAATGAAATTAACCCTTTTATTAATACGGACTGATTTAAACGCACATCGCGGCCCAAACGCACCTTTTAAACGTTAGAGACACCGTTCCTCTCCGGCAAGTGGTAGCCGAATTTGCTTCAGGTGAAGTCTAGACCAAAGTCTCCCTTTGCACCGAAGCAAAGAGACAGCGTCCTGAACTTCGTATCTATTTTCTACCCATTTTCTTAAGCTGCTTCGGCAGGGTTGATCGACCATTCGTCTCCACTGCTATTGCCAGTTTCATCGAATTCCCAATTCGCTAGCCAAATGAGGGCAACATCAGTGGGGTCGACGCGGCGAGCCATCTCAACGGTGTCTTATCTCTCTCAGAGAAATAAACAAACAGGTAGTCTTCATTTACTATTGCCTCAATCTCATAACATAATTTTGTGGCATTTCTGTGCAATTTGCACGTTTTTTTTGCAACTTGGTTTTATTATTGAAGCTTCACCCTTTATTGTCGTTCCTGGAATTCGGATTAAAAAACCCTTCTGAAGGATGTCTTTTTTTTTTGGGTTGAAAACATACTCTTCCGAAGGATGACCGATGAAGTGACACAATATTGCCCATCTATTTGTTTAGTTTAAGACAAGTGCATAGAAAAGTATTAACATTTATAATGAGACACATTCTCTGTCATTCGCAGAAAGTGAAATTGTACAGGTGTTCCGGTTGTCGAGACCAGGAGAAGAAGCACAGAACTTGCCCTTTAATCGTAGAGGGTCGCGGAAGAACAGTGCGGCAAGGACACTTGATGATAGGTTCATTAGGATTTTAAAGATTTTTAAGTGGGGGCCTGATGCGGAAAAGGCTCTAGAGGTGCTAAAGCTGAAATTGGACCATCGTTTGGTTCGAGAGGTTTTAAGTATAGATGTAGAGATTAATGTTAAATTGCAGTTTTTCAAGTGGGCTGGCAAGAGAAGGAACTTTCAGCATGACTCGACTACGTATATGCCATTGATTCGTTGCCTGGATGAATCTGGTCTGGTTGGTGAATTGTGGAAGATGACTCTAGAGATGGTTCGTGGGCCATGCGTCATTGATTCAGCAGATTTGTCTGAAGTTGTTAGAATTTTGGGCAAGGCTAAGATGGTGAATAAGGCACTTTCCATCTTTTACCATGTCAAAGGCCGCAAGTGCAAACCGACTGCAAGCACTTATAATTCCTTAATTTTGATGCTGATGCAAGAAGGTCATCCGGAGAAGGTTCATGAGCTCTATAATGAGATGTGTAGTGAAGGTGATTGTTTTCCGGACACATTCACATACAGCGCAATCATGTCTGCTTTTGGAAAATTAGGTCTCGATGATTCTGCTATAAGGTTGTTTGATGAAATGAAGGAAAATGGGTTCTATCCAACTGCCAAAATATATACGACTTTATTGGGAATTTATTTCAAGTTGGGTATGGTTGAAAAAGCTCTAAATTTATTCCAAGAGATGAAAGAAAAGGGTTGTGCTCCGACTGTATATACTTACACTGAGTTAATAAGGGGGCTTGGGAGAGTCGGCAGGGTAGATGAGGCATACAATATATTTGTGGATATGATGAAAGTGGGTTGTAAGCCAGATGTTGTTCTTATGAACAATGTAATAAACATTCTGGGCAGGGCAGGTTGCTTGAATGTAGCTCTAAAGCTCTTTGAAGAAATGGGATCCCTGCAATGTAAACCGAATGTAGTGACATATAACACTGTGATCAAAGTTCTATTTGAATCCAAAGCTCCATCATCTGAGGCTTCTTTGTGGTTTGAGAGGATGAAGGGAAATGGTATAGTTCCTAGCTCTTTTACTTATTCGATACTCATTGATGGTTTTTGTAAGACGAACAGAATAGAAAAAGCTTTGTTGCTTCTTGAGGAAATGGATGAGAAGGGTTTTCCTCCTTGTCCAGCTGCATATTGCAGCCTGATCAACGCTCTCGGAAGAGCAAAGCGCTACGAATCTGCAAATGAGTTGTTTCAAGAACTGAAAGAAAACTCTGGGTCTTCTAGTGCACGCGTGTATGCTGTGATGATCAAACACTTGGGGAAATGCGGGCGCTTGTCTGATGCTATGGATCTTTTTAACGAGATGAAGAAGCTTGGATCCACTCCCGATGTCTATGCGTATAATGCACTCATGTCTGGGATGGTAAGGGCCGGCTTGATGGATGAGGCTCATTCACTGCTTAGGATTATGGAAGAAAATGGTTGCGTGGCTGATATAAACTCGCATAATATACTTCTAAATGGATTGGCTAAGACTGGTGGCCCGCAACGAGCAATGGACATGTTTGCAAAGATGAAAAATTCAAAGCTGCAGCCTGATGCCGTCTCTTACAACACCATTCTTGGCTGTCTCAGTCGGGCTGGTCTGTTTGAGGAGGCTGCAAAACTAATGAAAGAGATGCGCTCAAGTGGTTTTGAGTATGATCGTATTACATACTCATCGATACTTGAGGCTGTTGGTATGATTGATGAAGATACCTAGCATACATTCGGTGAATGACTACCGGGTATGTTTTATTGCATTTTCTCGTATCAATTGAAGAACAATGTCACTGTCCGTAGATATACCACAAAGTTTTAGAGGGTTGTAGGTAATGTTTTAAGAGGTGTTGGAGTTATTCAATGATTTTGACATAGTTGTATCGTTACCGGTGAGAGTGATATGGAGATCTGGCTAAAATAATTACATTCATACCATGAACTTTTGCTCCCATTTTACTGTATGTGACTCCATTGTGAAATGATAGCTTCATACTTAGTACTAAAGTTTGGTGTTGATTTGCGCTTGATTTCATGCCTTTAAACCTACGCATGGTGTCAAAAGTGTTGGCGATGTATAGGTTCGTGGTGAGGCATAATCACATAAAAACAGTCCTCATTTCTCTTCGGTTTGTTTCAAGAACTGTTATCAAGTTTAAGATACAAAAATGTCATTTGTTCTTGTTTTCTATAATTACAGTGTAAATTAAGGAATACCTATGACTTCTAAAAGAAGAAAATTAATATGCCGCTTAGTGAAAACAAACTTGATTAAGGCTATGGTGGTGTAGTGGAATTTGTGAATTTCTTTTGTTGAGAACTGTAAGGGATTTGGGCTATACAATGTTCTGAATATTGGGAGCAGTTGCCAGGGTATATTCAAAAATTTGTACAAAACGTAATCTCTCTCTCTCTCTCTCTCTCGTTTTGGAATTTTCAGTTTGCGTTCTTCTGCTGGAAGGAGAAAGTGTTTAATGTACCAACGAATTTTTATTAGTGTCGAAGAGAGTATTTTCATGTAATTTGTGACGGTAGTGATGGCTAGGTAGATTATGGTTGTGACAAGTTTCTTTTCTTAGTTTTTCAGGTATATATAAAAATTGCTTCTGGCTCTCGCTGATTAGAAGAATTTTCGATGATCCTTGGTTTGATACAATAGAAGGTGATACTGAGTGAAGATCGTGGTCAGATTAGAGCCATCAGCACTATGTTCTGCGACTAATTTACCTCTGGTGTAGAAAAAATATCCAGTTTTGAATTGCATATGCCAACTGTAGAGGAAATGCAGCAGTAGCATGTTATGGAGCTGCAAAAGTTAATAGCAATGAATTTCAGGTGATGGGAGAAATCCCGTTCGATGTTAGTAAAGAAAGTGCCAACGATAACATACGACTGTTTGCAAGTTTTAGATGCATGAATGACGAATGGTCCATGGTCTATAATTGAAGGAAAATTTGATGGATGGACAAGCTGATAAGGGCCAAGTATTTCACTAATGTTTGAAGAATTGAAGGTGCTTGTACGGTTTGGTTGGAAAAGAGTGAAGGAAGAATGGTTTGATGGATCGACAAGCTTCAATGTAGAAGTGTTCCACTAAATGATTGATGATGCTAGAGCAGTTTTGTTGGAAAAAGAGAAAAGGAAGTGGTAGATGCCACTGATTTTTTGTCTTTGTAATCCTTATGCTTCCTGAAGAGCAATTCCTTGTAATTGTATGAGAGATTTGACATGAGCAGATTCAGAGGCTGTTTAAAGCCTGCATTTTTTTCCCCTTAAGCGACCATGTTAAATTTAAGAATGTGGATATTCTAATCATATCAGTGTTAAATTGCTAGAAGAACTCTTGCAGATGTTAAATGAGTGGTTAAGATCACCCATGTTTATAGAGAGGCTAATATGGTTGCGAACAAGATTGCAGCTCTCTCTTTGGCATCATCTACTTCGACGATCGATTTCGACGGCATTCCTCTAGAGGTCATCCCTCTCCTTCAAGCGGAAAAAGGTCCTCACGAACTATTATGTACTAGCTAGTGTGCTTTCTTCCCTCTTGATGTAAAAAAAAGAGTGGTCCTCTTAGTTAAGACTATGGGTTCGATCACGAGTACTATATATGTTAATATTGAGTAATATGATATTGTTCACAATATGAATATGAGATGATATGAATGATATGAGTTTGTAAAATAAAAGACTAAATTGCCCTCATGATGTGAAAGATTTGAATATAATGTGAAGAGAGAGAATGTGACTTGAAAGAGGAGAAAGAATGTGATGTGAAATGTTTGAATTGATTTGTGAGAATGTGTAGGTATATGAGTAATAGATGAAAAGTATTTAATATTGATATATGATATATGATATTGAATGATATTTGGATATGATATTGGAAATTATGTGATATGTATAATGTTATGATATAGAGAAATGTTGGATTCGTGATCTAAGTTTTTAGTACAATGAGATGCAATTTAATGGTAGAACGCCTCACCTGTTTATATTAGGTTACGAGTTCAAATCACGTTGGGGTAGGTAGGAAATCACTAACTATTCTCTTAATTAAAAAAAAATTTTTTTTTAAAAAAAGGAAAAAATAACCAATGATTTAAAATTCAGGAAAAAAATTAGTCCCGGCGGGGCTCGAACCCGCGACCTTCGGCTCATAAGACCAACGCTCTAACCAACTGAGCTACGGGACTATGTTTAATTAATTTGGTAATTAACTATATGATTAATAGTAACATTACATCCTCGAGGACGACCAATCAAAACTGACAAACTCTTGGCAATATTAATTTTTTTTTTCGGCTGCTCTGGAAATGACGGAATGGGCAACCGATGAACCTACAAATCGATTTGCAGCCTCCTAAGCAAGGATGGGTGGGTTTGAACACAGATGAAGTATCATCTAGTAGAGGGAGGGGGCTTCTTGCGGCGGTCTTTTTCGTGTTGGGGATGGAAGATGGTCGGGAGAATTTGCTATAAAATTGAAAAAATATTGTGCACACATAGGTGAACTTTGAGATGTCTTGATTGACTTAAGAGAAGTATGGACGAGAGGTTATAAACAGATGAAGCTGTAAATTGATAACAATTCGACGACAAAAGCTATCAATGTGAAGAGCATTCGGGGTTTTATAATTTAAAATTGGAGAGTTACTGTGATTCAGATTTATTGGGAGACAAACTTTCCGGCGAATATGATGGCTTTGTTAGCATATAGGGAAAATCACCATTTCCTATGATTGCAAGAAGCATCGGATGAGATTAAGCAGTTGTTAAAGAAGGACCACGATGGGATAATCCATTGCCAAACGATTCATATGTTTTTTCTATTTTTCTTTTTCTTTCTCCCTTGAATGTTTAAAATAGACAACTAGGCCAAGACTGCATTCACGATTTTTCTTGTGCTATGATCTTCGTTCATTTTTATTTTTTCTTATTTAAGTGGTGATTGAATCTAAAAAAATAAAAGTGAAAGATAGGGAGAAAAACTGATATAATTCCAAGAAGAAAGAAAAATAAAGACCATAAAAAGAATAATTAAAAGAAGTTTGATAAGCAATCTAAAACCATAACCACCACCGTAGTAGGGATATCACTCATTTGAATTTTAATGCCTTTATTTTCAGAGCTTGAACTTGAAACCTTTTTGTTAAGCTGAAATAATTTATCTACGCATTTAGTGGCACTTTCGCTATATTTTTATGATCAGAACAAAAAAGAAACCGAGTTCGTTGGTGTACAGTTTCACAGACTACAAATCTGATCTTTGTACAGAAGACTGATGCTGCAAAGCTGGGCAGTGAAGAAACTGAACTGGATCTCCATTGATTTGGTATCACATTGTAAACACCACTGTCTTGGATGATACAATAACATTTCTCACTTTTCCATGGATGATACACCACTATCTTGGATCTCCCAGTAGTGCTCCTTGAAGCAGATACTAACATTGTCTTTTGAGTTCCTCATCTGGGCAGAACCAGTAACTAGTTCTCCATAACCTCACTCACCAAGCCGATCCAACTCTTCTATGCTCGTTTCCATTCATTAGTCATTGAATTTCTCACCATATTAGAGTAATTTACCTTCCACGAATGTTTAAACAGCATCCAAAGAAAGGGCACCCCTGGTGTACTAAGCAAGCCGCCTTAGATGGGAGAGTACGCAGGCCATCTTAGATTGGAGCAATACATGATTCTCAATTGCAGCTATATTAGCAGGGTTTACAACTCAAAACCGTACCAAACCTGCAAGACTGCTCAATCAACCTTCTACTTTGCCTCCGATCTCTCGATAATTTCAATCCACCAACATACACCCAAATTCTTTTTTGCCCAAGATGTGTTGCAACGGTGCTTTTACTCGGCAGTTATCAAGGAAGGCCGTCTCTGTAATCAGGGAAAAAATGATTGCAATTTAGCAATATTTTCAACCCTTGTAATGGCCAAAAGATGGTTTCCACCTTACCTTATCCATCGTCTTCTTGGAGCATTGTTCCCCCCCTGACATGGTACCATGGCAACCAACAGCATACCTCCTAATGCAGTGTGCCAAACAACCAGAATTTAAAGAATGCATCACGCTGAAAACACCACTTCCTTCCCCCTCTCCTAATATCCCCCACCAACCATTACAATTTTACGGCCTATCCATGCACATTAATGTTTTTCTCTCTCATTCACAGGGGTCTACAAAGTAACGGTTTGGGGCTACAAAACGGAGATTCAACAAACAGAGAACAAGTAATGCTAATGATACCAAAAAAGTTGCCAAAATTTTGGATGCATAATCGGTTGACAATCACTGATTGATCAAAGAAGGTTATGACCATCATCTGATGTCACGACCTCAAGAATACAATCCCAACAAAGTAATAACCAACCAATTATAACAAAATTTGGTGACTTTTTGGTATCACTAGCATTACTCAGAAAGAAACAACAATGAAGCCTGCATCAGAAATGTATATTCAGTCTCCAAAGTGTGCTTTACCTAATTTACTAATCAAAGGTCCTAAAGGGAAAAACCGAGATCCTAATAACGGTTCAGCCCAATGCCTAAACTTAGAATTTCATACATACACTAGATAACAGGCATACCTCACCTGCAGAAAAGAATAGTTAATGATGAATCTACCACTGCCACAACATTTTCCAGCTTTAAAACTGAAAATGGCTCTGTAAATATAAACTTTCAGCAAAGCCAAGATAGATATCTTTAAACATCACCATGGGGCGGAGAAGTTAGCACAAAGAATATGGAAATACAATAACTCAACGAGTGCGGATTCTATTTTCCAAAGATATTCAAAGAATAATATCATAAGCATCACCGATAAATCCGAAGGGCTGTTGTTAATTTCATAAGACGAACATTGCCGAATATGGTTCACTCACAACAGAATTTATTGCGAAAAATATTAAGGAGCCAATGATGCACACCGCAATTTATAATACAACAACAGCAACATGTCAATAGGCTAAATACGATCGAAAAAGAAAATCAGGCTATAAGACAGATCACCCGCTACCATTCTCAGCAGAACCATCATTTTCTTCATAATCTCCTTGCCGTATCTTAGCAATCTCTGCCTGCGCTCTCTCAAGAATTTGTCTTTTCTGCAATTCCAAATCTCTATGGAAATCCATCCTCATCTTCTCCAGTTCTACCATTTGTTTTCTCTTACTACTCTCAATTTTCTCATACACCTCGCTGAATTTGTAGATGGAATCTGCAAGCAACTTGAATGAGCCTCCATTTCCTCTCTCCCTTCCCGTTCTTGTCCTCTTCGGTGGAAGCAAATCAGAATCATCATCAACATCTGGTGACTCAGAGTTCCCTGGGCTATCCCTCATCTCATCCAATCCATTCGCTCGATTCAAATAGGCTTTAGGGTTCATGAACACGTATTCTCCTGAATCCACTCCACATGAGAGGCCTGTTTGCTGCTGTGGGGTTGATGACATCAACAAATCCATCTTCTTAAAATAAACCCACTTACCCTTTCCACCTCCATTTTCATCTGATTTTGCTTTCTCTTTCTTGTATTTCTTCTTCAGGGTGTCTAAACGGTTTCTACACTGAGTGTCAGTTCGTTCCATTTTTGACTGCTGTGAAACCTTCTCAGCAACTTCTTGCCATTCCTCGGACCTAAGGCTCTTCCTTCCACGTTGAAGAAACCTCTCACCCCAAGCCTCTAGTAGAACAAATGTCTCATGCTCGCTCCAATCAGCAAGCGAATTCCTTCCACCAAATGATGGCTTTGGTGGTGCCGGGGCAGCAGTCACTGCAGGAGTTTGCACTCGAGGAGCAAACTCGTAACTCGATAACAAGCTCTTCAACTTCCTCTTTTTTTGGTGTCTTTGCAGATTACCATTTCCACTCCTCTTACTGTGGTCATTTTGGTCATCAACATCATCATCTTCGTCATCGTCGTCGTCGTCCTCTTCCTCATCATCATCATTTCCATTAACTTCCACATTCACCTCATCCATATCATCATCCTCATCCTCATCATCAACATCAACAACCGCAGTCCGCTGAATAGCCACATTTGCTACATTAGCATCGTCTTCTTCTGCATCAATTTCTTCATCTTCATCATCTTCTTCTTCCTCATTGTCCTCAATGTATTCATCCTCAACCTCATGCGGATAAGGTGCATTACGAACGGGAGGCTTGGGGCGTGCCGCTGACTCATAGCCATCGTTCAGGCCGTATTGGTTGGTTGGATACCTCGCGTCATCCTCAGTATCATCCATTTAAACACACCACAACAACTACAGAGAATAATACCAAATGGGATACCCTGGCCTATGCTTCAGCCAACAATTTTCCAAAAGAAACACAACCAACCTATTCCATCAAAACAACCGCCTTGAATTTTCTTTACACACCAACAACAATTATTTTTTCCCAGGATAAACACAAATTACTCTCGAGCATTACCCAAATTCTTAAAATCTCATTTATGGTGAAAAGGACATTGACTCGCACGGAAAAGGAAAGGGACTGATTTCAAGACAAACCACTAACTTAACTAAACAATAGAATCAATGAGAACACTCTTACACAAATATAAGACTTTTGTCGCAGAATTCAACTTTAAGCTATAAATTTTGCTTCTTGAATAAAATAAAAATCAAGAAACGCAAGGTTCTTACCTAAAATGAAAGATCTCAAAGTTTCGAACTTTATGCATCGAACAATCGATCAGGGAAATTAAGCCTCGAATTAAATTTCTGGGAAATCCTAAATTTCAAGCTTTACAAGAAATTATCGACGACGAAAAGAGTAAGATTTATTGTAGGGGTACCTAGGGTTTGTGTATTTGGAAGTAGGAAGCAAGAAAGTGGACAGTATGCATTCGGGACAGATCAACAGAAGATATCACGAGGATGACGCTATTGTACGCCAGGTGCGCCCTCTGTGTATTTGTGTGTGCGCTTGATTTTTTTTCTGTAAATTATTTCTTTGTGGGTCTCACCTTGTTTTCACGGTCCAGATGCTGCGGAAAATAATGCTTAGATCTGCTGTGTACGTACTCTTAGATTCGGTTTTTATTTTAAAGTAGAAAATAGGAGGTAGCTTCCAACATCTGACCGCATAGCGCAGTGGATTAGCGCGTTTGACTTCGGATCAAAAGGTCGTGGGTTCGACTCCCACTGTGGTCGCAATCAGCAGTTTTTTTTATGTACGATTAACTGTTTGCACAAGTCACATGCCTGCCTCTCTTCTTGCTCATTTTAGTCGCATGACAATTAAATTTAGAATTTAAAAATACAATTAAATTTTTATATTCAAATTTTTATAGATTTAATTTTAATATTCCCAAAATGATCAATACAAAACCATTGTCATTGATTTTGGCTCACTTTCCAAACCATAAAATCATATATATAATCGTCTTCCAATACATGACATAACGTACGCACATATACGTACCTAGATATGGAAAACATCCTCATGTATTTTTTTTAAAAACATAGCTAGCTGATCATTTAATCTAATTAAAGGACACATTAAACTAAAAGAAAATTGAGATGGAAACATTTTATTAATTTGACCCTGAAATGGGATGGAAGTGATGATCAAATGCAGAGGGTTCCGATCAAAGTCTTGAAATCCTCACGGAAGATGTCCGGAAAAGCAGCAGCGCACCCTTTAGTATAAGCCGTGGCAGCCGTGCAACATATCCCATTTGGAGTCCAAACAGAAGGAGCAGCTGGCACCGCCATCAGCCGCCTACCGCCACCACCACTTTTCGAGCATTTCTGCACAGTAGATATCGTTGTCCTGCATCCGTCTATATCAAAACTGAAGGAAGGTGGCGGGTAATTAGGTGGACTTTTAGTTTTGGGATCATCAGGGGTGGGCTGGACCGGCGCTGCTGGGACTGGTGGTCCCTTGGGATACAACCATCGGGGATATATGATTGGTTGCAGAAATTGGGGCACGGGGATTGGGCCGTCGGGGTAGAAAGGGAAGAATGCGAGGCTGTTATTCACGCAAAAGCTCATGCAAACGACAAAGGAAAAGACGAGTGTTAACTTTGCCATGGCTAATTGGCTATGGCTGATGATGAAGTTAATTAATCTCTCTCTCCCTGATCTCTCTCTCTCTCTCTAAAACTAATAATTAGTTTTGAGATGGAAATGATACATTATGATGGTTAGGGTAAGTGGGTATATTTGTAGTTGGCTTGTAGAAGTGATTAATCAGGAGGAGGTGGTGGGATTTTGTTTTTGATTTCGTTTGGGTTTCTTCATCAATATCAGCTCAATGATAGTGCATACATACGACATACAATACAGGGGATCATGTGATTTGTGTTTCTAACCGACTTCCAGCAAATATAATCCTACTTTAAATTCAAGTATATACATGAAACCAAGCCTTATCGAGAAAAAAGCAAAACTAATGTATATCATATTGATGGAATATACAAGAGGTGTGTGCGTCAGTGTGTGTGTGTGTGTGTGTGAGAGAGAGAGAGAGAGAGAGAGAGAGAGAGAGAGAGAGAGAGAGAGAGAGAGA
>JAOTQG010086944.1:0-13825 GCA_025631175.1 Iris virginica
AAATCTATGATTATGAATATGATTAATAAAAAAATAAATATATGACAATAAATTATTAACATTATGCTTCTTACTAAAAGTGTTTAGACGATTAATATAATTTGCACCAGTGTGACAGATGTCAGTCTGACATGCGAGTATTAACTTTCCCTCCTCTCCCACCAACAGAAACCGCGCCCAAACACGGACCCTTCGAAAAAGAAACTCACTGAACCAAATTACCCTTTACAGGTTTCAAAACAAATCTCTCTCTCTCTCTCTCTCTCCTGCAATTAGTTCACAAAAAGGAAATCAGTGACAAACATTAACAAGTTCTTCCATCAAAAGCAAAAGCTAAAAAGATCACATCCCACTAACACAAACACACATTTTCCCCTTCTTCCTTCCTTTTTCCCCCCCAGAAAAGCAAAATCACACTACCACCACACCCACCATGTATATACATTCAAGATCCCCTGCACTTTCTCTCCCTGATCTTCCCATTCCCATGCAACATTCTTCTTTTACTTCACACCCACTAATTGGTTGTCTGTGGTCTGATTCTGATCAGCAGCCATGGCTCATGAGATTGTTCTTGCTGCTGACCCTAGTAGTGAAGCTAGTACTAGCAGCAATACTAGAAGGGTTTATGTTAGTACCAACACTAAACCTTTTAC
The DNA here is from genome assembly GCA_025631175.1 of Iris virginica. Lineage (NCBI taxonomy): Eukaryota > Viridiplantae > Streptophyta > Magnoliopsida > Asparagales > Iridaceae > Iris > Iris virginica. The sequence goes on from JAOTQG010086944.1 coordinate 657, forward strand.
GAGGTCTATTACTACTGGCCGTGATTATGCTCCCGAGCCCTTCGACAGTGAGAAATTGCCTGTTACTTTGGTTTCTGAAATTCAAAGGTTCCTTCGTGTTGCCAATTTGATTGAAACTGAACACCCTCGTGTTGCCTACCTCTGTATGTTTCTTTCTTTTACTTCTTTTTTTCTTTCTTTTGGTTCAAATATTTGCTTGTCTTCATTCTCATTGTTTAATTGTATAGTAACATCATATGCTATAGTACTAGTTGACTCTTGAAAATGTTCTATTATAATAATTGTACCATTTGGGGCAGAATTTATGATCAAAAAAAGTGAGACTTTCATTTGGTTCTGACCATTTCTATTTGGCTGGTGAGAAATTGTGGAAACTTAATTAGATTTGTTGCACGATGGTACCCCTCGACATTGCTTTGTGCTTTGTGTAGTTAATTGTGTAATTCCACATTTTAATTTTGTGATTGCAGGTCGGTTCCATGCTTTTGAAGTAGCTCATAACTTGGACAGAAATTCCAGCGGGAGGGGAGTACGGCAATTCAAGACTTCTTTACTTCAACGGCTTGAGCAGGTACATGTAACATAGCAAAATGAATCCTAATTGGAACTCTGATCAAGAATATTTTGAAATGCATTTGGATGGAAGATGTAGAATAATGACAAATATGTATGAATTAGTTATTTGGTTCTTAGAAACAAATTCTTTTCCTTTGGGTTTTTATAGGATGAAGAGGTTACTATGAGAAAAAGGAAGGAAAAAAGTGACATCCGAGAACTGAAACGTGTTTATAATCAATTCAAGGACTACATTATCAAGCATGGTGGCGAATATACTTTTGAGAATAGGTAACATCTGCTCTACTACATTAGGTGTAACTTCTTCAGTTTATTTAATGTTTCTGCTTTCAATCTGCTGGTCTACTTGAATTTCACAGGGAGAGGCTGATTAAAGCTCGTGCAGTTGCATCTGTTTTATCTGAAGTGTTAAATACAGTTACTAATGCTGCAGGGTCACAGGTTCTTACTATTATCATGCCGCTTTTTCGTTTACTTTGTTAACCTTTTCCCTTCCGATTATCCTTAGCTTTGACCATGGTAGGAAATCCTTATTATTGTTCACCAAATTCCTAATTATATTTTGTCCTTTCTATTCTGTAGGCCTTCGCAGACAGTGACAGTAGCAAAGCAAAATCTGAATTCTACGTTCCATATAACATACTTCCCCTTGATCAAGGAGGTGTTCACCAGGCGATAATGCAACTTCCTGAGGTATAATGCTGTATGAATAAGCTTCATTTCAAGTGATTAAGCTTCTCATTGCTGCAGTTGAAAGACATTGTGTTCTTGTCTAGTGATACATACAGAGTCCGATTCACCGTGCCTAAAAATCAGCATGTTCAAACTATGATCCATCAGAGCCAGTTTGTTGATAATCTTATATAAACTTCTACAGATTAAAGTTGCAGTTGCAGCTATGCGCAGTGTGCGCGGTTTACCTTTCATCGAAGAGCTCAGGCAACATGCAGTTTATATTGATTTATTTGATTGGCTCCAAACTTGCTTTGGATTTCAGGTTAGTTTTATTTCTCTTAATCCTTCATTATCTTGTACTTTGCCCACAGGATACCAGTATTGAAGATCAATCAGGCAACAGGCCAAGTTTGATGAAAAGTTTTCATTGATCTATTTCCCATTTCTGGTATTTAGCATATCATGAACTGTGTTTTCCATGACAGAAAGGTAATGCCGCCAACCAGAGGGAGCATCTGATATTACTTCTTGCGAGCGCCCATATTCGGCAGAGAGAGAAGCAAGCAAGCATGTCAAAGGTGCTTCAAAGTTTATATGTTCTTTATGTTTTTCAAGTTGGATTTTTTGAAAACTTGTTGTGCAGCCTATTATCGTTTGTGATTATAGTTAGCAGATGGGGTTCTGGACGAGCTGATGAAGAAATTTTTCAAGAATTATACAGAGTGGTGCAAATTTTTGGGGACAAAAACCAACATTAGGTAAGATTTCTTATCCACTTGTCTAGTTATTTTTCTGAGTTTTGAACAAATATATGAGTGCCATAATCGTTATCTTACCCTGTTTTGAGAATGATTCCTGTCAAATATTTATATCACTACTATGTATGTTTTAGATTTTTCTTAGCTGTTTTCCATAATGGTTGATTATTTTCTTATTTCTCGTGCAGATTGCCATATTTAAAGCCAGAAGCACTGCAGTATAAACTTCTATACATAGGACTTTACCTTCTTATATGGGGAGAGGCTGCAAACTTACGGTTTATGCCAGAGTGTCTCTGTTATATATTTCACCACGTACGCTGAAACTTGTCGCTACTCATTGTTAAGAAAATTTATGCACTCTCTTTATCACTTGTATTAGTTTACTCTTTTTCCCCTTGTCCGCCAGATGGCATACGAGTTGCATAGCATAATGACTGGTGCTGCAATCATGATGTCTGAGGAAAGATCCATTCCTGCATATGGAGGAGGATCAGAGTCTTTTCTTAACAATGTTATCAGCCCAATATATCTCGTCATACGTCAGGTACTTTAAATGTCAAAAGCTACTCGTCCAGCTTTTACGTCTTGTTTCTAACTTTCTCTGCATAACTGAAGGAAGCTCTGAAAAACAAAAATGGGACGACCGACCATTCTACGTGGAGAAACTATGATGATTTGAACGAGTATTTCTGGTTAACATCCTGCTCTTCATTGCTTTCTTGTAATTTTTTGGCCTTGTCTATACTATGGTCATAAAAGTGCAGATTTATGGTAATCATTACTTGCTATATATCTATAGGTCTCCTGATTGTTTCACAATAGGTTGGCCCATGCTTCTGGACCATGATTTCTTCTATGTTGAGTCTGCTAATGATCCTAAAAGCAAAAGGGCTGGGGGGTCAGCTAAGAATGCAAAGGAAAAGAAGAGAGAAGTAGTTGATGAAGAAACCGAGGTAAAAATACTCACAGTTAGCCACTTGCTGAATAAGAAGCATGGCATATATATCTAGTGCTTCTCTGTAATCTTATTTACTTCTTCTTTCAAAATTGTTGATGTCAGCCCGATGAAGAGGCTGTTCCTAAAACGGAAGAGAAGACGGATAAAAAATGGCTAGGAAAGACAAACTATGTAGAGGTCCGCTCCTTTTGGCAGGTTTTCAGAAGCTTTGACAGAATGTGGACCTTTCTAATTCTTTCCCTTCAGGTGCGTCTAAAAGCAGCAAAATGTTATTATCTGCCCATATCTATCTGTTATCTTTTTCTTTTCTTTTTTGAAAATTAAAGTTCTCTACAGATAATCCGACACTGTTGGTTTCTTGCTGAATCCTTTGATCTTTCCCAGGCAATGATTATTATGGCATCTCATGATCTGGAATCTCCAATACAAGCATTTGATACTAGAGTGCTTGAAGATATAATGAGCATCTTCATTACATCTGCAGCACTTAAGCTTATACAAGGTCTGCAGCTATTTTTAACTTCTTGATTTCGTTTATGGGCACAAAGCAATCATTGTTCTGATATTTGATTATGTGCTCAGAGAAAACCTTAAGGTCCCTAAAACTTAGCAACCTGCAGTCTAAGAGTTGTTTGTTCCTGCAGCGATCCTTGACATTGCTTTCACATGGAAAGCAAGACACACTATGGACAGCTCTCAAATCCCAAAACACGCACTGAAGGTGGCGGTTGCAGTGATTTGGAATATTGTCCTTCCTATACTGTATTCTACCTCTAGAAGAAAATATACTTGTTATTCATCGCATAAAGATAGCTGGCTTGGGGAGTGGTGTTATTCGTCCTACATGATTGCGGTAGCTTTTTACTTGATGTCAAATGCTGTCAATATGGTTCTATTTTCCGTACCGGCAATTGGAAGATACATTGAGACCTCAAATTGCAGAGTCTCCACTATTTTGTCATGGTGGACGCAGGTAACATTCCTCTTACTTCTCAGTCCCATCGATGATTTTGGATAAACTTCTTATGTGAAGTATCTTTGTAGGCCAATGTTTTACGTATCTGTGAGCTTTTGCTAGATTTCTTTAACTAAATTCTCTGGATCATATAGCCAAGGTTATACGTCGGACGAGGAATGCAAGAAAGTCAACTCTCCCTTATGAAGTACTTTCTACCTCCTATTGTAAACCTTGGTCAATCATGCTCTTGTGTATGAGGAAACTCCCGTGAAATGTATTTCCTTTTGTGTTTGTAGGTATACATTATTCTGGGTGGTCTTACTGTTAAGCAAATTATCATTTAGCTACAATTTTGAGGTGAGTTCATTAATATTACATTTCCTTTCACGTGACAAGCCTATTTCACACTTTCAATTATATTGAAACTTGTTACAACATCTTTCTGTATGACCAGACTTTCAATTAAGGGCAGTTTGTGATCCTTTAATACTCTTATGTAGCATTAAGTTCAAACATTGTTGTTTGCACAATTTTTGTAATATGTGCCACATTCATGTAATATCTCATTTGACCACTGGTCCGAGTATATACAACAAAGAGTCCGAATGATTTCTATCATTATATGTGAGGGAATATCCACTTAAAAGACACTGATCATGGCAATAAAACGTGCAGATAAAACCACTCATAGAGCCTACGAGACAAATCATGAAACTTGAGATAAAAGATTATCACTGGCATGAGCTTATTCCGAAAGGTATGATGTCTTCCTTATTGTATTCTGCCTATGATTAACCAGATCAGATTATTGCTGGCATTCATTTGTCTAACATGGACTGTTTTAAACCAGTCAAAAGTAATGCTGTTGCGATTGCTGCTGTTTGGTCACCTATTGTTCTTGTGAGTTCTCTCAAGTCCATTAAACGATGAATTGTGAAGCTGTAAACGCATTAGAAGGTGAATTGTTAGGATTATCTGGAACCATTTCCCTCTGATGTGTAACTTTTGTTGCACCAGGTGTATTTCATGGATACCCAGATATGGTATTCTGTTTTTTGTACAATGTTTGGTGGAATTTACGGCATCTTACATCATCTTGGAGAGGTAAGCTACTCCATTGTATCAAAGTTTGTTAATTAACTTTATTGTATCTCACATATTCTGTTATTGGCAGATCCGCACATTAGGCATGCTGAGAAGTAGATTCCAGGTTTTGCCTTCTGCATTCAACGATTGCCTCACTCCACCCTCATCCAAAACTGGTAAACATAGAAACAGGAAATGGTTCTTGAGTAACATGTTTGAGAAGGTATGGACTTGCTGACCCTATGAGAGAGTTAAGCCATTTGGAGGATCTGCTGCTTTGAATTTATATGTTCCTTGATTGAGGTGTGTTTCAGGTTTCGAAGGGCGAAAAAAATAGTATTGTTAAATTTGTTCTAGTATGGAACCAAATTATTAGTAGCTTTAGAGAGGAGGATCTCATAAGCAACAGGTTAGTTATCTTCGATAGTGTTTTTTTATTTTCCATGGGAATCTAAAGAAACCTATCTGAAGTATCTTCCTTCTGTGTTCAGGGAGGTGGATTTGATGAAAATGCCTTTGTCCCCGGAATTGCTTTCTGGCCTGGTTCGTTGGCCAGTTTTCCTTCTAGCCCACAAGGTATTCTTTAACCTGCTCAGACGTACTCCAGTAGGTGGGATGTGTCATGTGTGTGTGCATATACGCACCCATTTGCTTGTTACGCTCCTCTGCTGAGAATGGGAAGGCGCTAGTCTATGCAGACTATGCAGCCTTACTCCTAGAAAATAAAGAGACTGTTTCTGTAGCTTGAGCCTGTTACTTCTGGGTCTCAGTGGAGCAACTTTAGAATGTATGTGCTGCAATTATGCGATGATAATATTTCTTTATGTGTATCTCCTCTTCACAGTTAACAATGGCATTGAGCATCGCAAGAGACTTCGTGGGTGAAGATGCTTATCTTCTTAGAAAGATTGGAAGAGATGACTACATGTACATTGCTATTAAGGAATGCTACGAATCGCTGAAGTACATTCTTGAAATACTAGTGGTTGGAGATCTGGAGAGAAGGTAGCATTTGGTGCGAGTACTAACGTCTTTACTAAATATACTAAATGGACAGTTGAGCCCACAATATGATTCATCCAATCCCATTTGGAGGAGTTCAAATCAAGCTGAAAGATAGAATACCTTGGAAGTTTCAGGCTTACTATTTGGAAATTGTCTCCAAGTGGGAGGGATGGAGGCCCATGTGTATGAATACGTTTTGGTTGGCAAATTAATCTACTGACAGAAATGTGCCAAACATTTTTGTGAACTCTCTGGCTGTATTGCATTCCCTTTTTGCAGGATTATTTCTGGAATAGTGGATGAGATTGAGGACAGTATCAGGGAGGAAAATTTTCTCGAGAACTTCAACTTGAGTGAGCTTCCAGCTCTACAGGCTAAATGTACTGAATTGGTTGAACTTCTGGTAAACATTGTACTGCAGCCACTAATTATTTCCTGAACTCATATTCCATTTCCAATAATATGAGTCTTATAACATATCATTTTCATTTTTCTAAGGCTGAGGGAAACGAAGACCATCACGTCAAAGTTGTCAAAGCACTGCAAGATGTTTTCGAGCTCGTAACAAATGACATGATGATCAATGGTTCCAGGTCCGCTGCATTTGCAATATGTGCATGCTTTATCTGGTCACATATGGTTCTGTGCTCACTAATTTAATTTGCATACAGAACGCTGGATTCTCTTTACTCCCAGCAACAAATTGATGTCGATTCAACCGCATTTTTTGGTGAGATTGAACCACAACTATTTGGGTCAAGGCATTCTATCCATTTCCCACTGCCAGATAGTGGGCCTCTCAATGAGCAGGTTCATCTTTACCTTTTCCCTTTTCCCTTTTCCCTTTTCCTTACTGTATGCAAGTTATGGTAGGCAATAGGGGTTTGGTTCGACATTTCCATCAAAATCATCATCGTTCTTTTGATCTTTGGAAGGGGTTATATGTTAAGTCTTTATTGCGCATGATATGTATAGATACACCAGTATCCATATGCACACTTCACACACACACACACACACAGACATCTATAATATAAATTAGAGCGGAATTTATTATTCATTGATTAGCACTAGGAATAGTAACAGATCGGACGGTTGAGATAAAAAGACATACTCTTCCACACACTCTTCACACTTTCTCTCTCACCCACACACAACACACAGCCACACACACACTCTTCACACATTCTCTCACCCACACACATTCTCTCTCACCCACAATACACAACCCCATACACTTTTTCACACTCACATTTTTGCTAAAGTTAATAACTTTTAATTTATCATTTTTATGTATTAGTAATATTTTTCTATATAATTTTAATATTATTTAAAATTATTTAATTAAGTTATTATTTTATTTCATTATTTTTGCACTTTGCGCTCTCGGATAAAAAAAAATCTATTTATTTATAAACGATATAGTATTTAAAAATATTTAATTCATTATTTTTTTCTGACTCTTTGCCATTGAGCACGGGGATTTTCATATTATATATATATATATATATATGTGTGTGTGTGAATGAGAACGTAAATGTTGTGAGAACTACTAAGATTCACCAAGTTGATATTTGGTGGATCTTGGCGGTTCTTGCTATAATTAGATTCTCGTTTAAATCACTCCCTATATATATTTATTTATACTGGTCCTCCTTGAAGTGTCAGTGTGGCTCTTGTTAAGAGATTATTGCAGAAATGTTTTGCATCGCAGATCCGTGACAATCATCCGATACATTCACCAAAGCAAGGGTGTCTATTTCCAATTGAGACCTTTCGAAAAATAAACTCTTAACAGGGGGTCTGGGCACTTGCTAGCACACCTATATAAGGGTACGCAAGCACAAACAAGTAATACCTACGGCAAAACTAATTTAATCTTTGGCTTCTAGATCAAGCGTTTTCTTCTGCTGCTTACCATTAAAGACACAGCAATGGATATACCTTCAAACTTGGATGCTCGGAGGCGTATTTCATTTTTTGCTACTTCTCTGTTTATGGATATACCTGCTGCTCCAAAAGTGCGCAACATGCTGTCATTCAGGTAATGTAATATTCAGTCTTACATAGTTCTCAGTGAGCTGTTGCACATCTATTATTTCTTAGTTTTGTGTTAAGAATTGATCCTTACCAAATGGACTTTTCCTCACGTTATATGTAGTGTTTTGACTCCACATTTGAAGGAAGAAGTTAAATTTTCCAAGGATGAGCTTGATTCGAACAAAGAAGAGGTTTCAATTGGCTTCTACATGCAGAAAATATTTCCAGGTTTGCTATGATTCAGAACTTCCTTCAAAAAACGGGAAGCATATTTTCCATGATATATATGCCGAAAATACTCAAGTGCTTCCTCTTTTAAAAACAAAAAAAATCTGTAATCAGATGAGTGGGAAAACTTTTTGGAGCGAATGGGAAATGAAAATTTGGATGTCTTAAACAATCAATTTAAGGAGGAACTTAGAGACTGGGCTTCTTTCCGAGGGCAAACTCTAAGCAGGACTGGTGAGTGCCAACAATCCAGTATTTTCCATGTAACTGATTTAATTAGAGCTTAGCAGATAAGATCCCCTTGAATTGGCTATTCACTTTTTTCTATGGATAAAACAGTTCGAGGAATGATGTACTACCGGAAAGCCTTAAAGTTACAAGCTTTTCTTGACATGGCTGAAGATGATGGTTTGTTGCATGAGCTGTTCAATTTTTTATTACTGATGAATTGACATAATGTTGTATAGGGACCCACAAAGTCCAAGTAAAATGTTTGCTTTCACTCATGGTTTGTTATATTCATTCTTCATCAGATATTCTACAAGGTTATGAGGCGATCGAAAGGGGAAATGACACGTTATCAGCCCAACTTGATGCACTAGCAGACTTGAAGTTCACACACATTGTTTCTTGTCAATTGTTTGGATCCCAAAAAACCTCTGGACATCCTCAGGCCCAAGACATACTTGATCTGATGATAAGGTGATCCTTTTTTATTTTTTCCATGAGAATGAAAGCATCCAAAACTTACCTGTCAGCTAAATATGCCAGCACACACTAAACTTTTCTGTGTACAATTTTTCTCTAGGTACCCAACACTGCGTGTTGCTTATGTCGAGGAGAAAGAAGAGATCAATGCAGACAAGACTGTGAAGGTTTATTCGTCGATATTAGTAAAAGCTGTCAACGGTTTTGACCAGGTACTCGAACAAATGAAATTCCTTTTTGTTCAACAGCAGATGAGGTTGAGTAAATACTGCCACGTTTTGTCGAGCAGTAACCCATAAGCCATTTCATAATCCACAATGATTAAAGATTTTTTATATCCTCGTACTTTCTCATAAAAGACATGACAAAATTGTATTCAATTCATAATTTTCATCAAAATCTGAAGACTTTCTATTTAGATTTTAAAATTGTATTGCATGCTTCTTGCTTAATTCTTGATTTCGTAGGAAATATTTCGTATAAAGCTTCCGGGTCCACCAAATATTGGAGAAGGGAAACCAGAGAATCAAAATCATGCCATAATTTTCACACGTGGTGAAGCTCTGCAAACAATTGATATGAATCAAGTATGCGAGTTGAGCCTCAAATTTCTGTAATGTTGGTGCATCCATACAATTTCTTACAATTTATAATGTTGTTATAGGATAATTATTTGGAAGAAACTTTCAAAATGCGAAATCTCCTGCAAGAATTCCTGCGGCAGCGTCCTCCTACGATTCTTGGTTTGAGGGAACACATTTTCACCGGAAGGTTAGATTTTTCATTTCCTCATCTTCTTTTCTCTCTCTCTTTTTTTTTAATAAATACTTTTGGCAAGGTATGGAAAGTTAGCTGAATGGATTTCTTTAGTAAACTCAAAGCTTCATCACATCTTGTTCAAATGTGGCTATTGACAATTACTTCATGGACTAAGAATCTTACATTGGATATAACTGCAGTGTTTCTTCTTTAGCATGGTTCATGTCCTACCAAGAAACCAGTTTTGTCACAATCGGTCAAAGACTTCTGGCTAATCCTCTAAGGTGATCAATGTATTGTTTCTATGGACTCACATTAAGACCAGCCCTGCACAACCAAAACCTAACAATGGTTTTTTTTTATGTGGATTTCTCCTTGCTATATAACTTAATTCTATCTGTTATCCGGGAATTAGGGGCAGGGGCTGTTTGGCATAAACACCATGTTGAGCCTACCATCTTTCAAATAAGTCCATACCTTCCTGGATACTTATCCATTGTACTAACTTCATGTCATTTGTGGCTCGTGCTTTTTACCTTTTACGCAGAGTAAGATTCCATTATGGGCATCCAGATGTCTTTGACAGAGTATTTCACTTAACAAGAGGTGGCATTAGCAAAGCATCAAAGACGATTAACTTGAGTGAGGATGTCTTTGCAGGTACCTCTAGTTTTAACTTCAATCTTTTTCCTTATAAACAACTACATTAAGCTACTTTAATATCAAGGTATCTGAAATGTAGGATTTAATACTACATTACGACGTGGATATGTGACATACCATGAGTATATGCAAGTTGGCAAAGGTCGTGATGTAGGCCTTAATCAAATCTCAAAGTTTGAAGCCAAAGTAGCAAACGGGAACAGTGAACAAACTATTAGTCGTGACATTTATCGGCTTGGGCGTCGGTTTGACTTCTTCCGTATGCTTTCTTGTTACTTCACGACCATTGGGTTTTACTTTAACAGCCTGGTAACTCGTTTGAAATCATGATATCCCCTCTTGATGGAAATGTTGATATGTTATTTGTGTGTAACATCTGTTCTTTAAACTTGGTTACTATTCTGACTTTGCAGATATCAGTGATTGGAATTTATGTATTCCTCTACGGGCAGCTATATCTTGTTCTTAGTGGTTTGCATCAAGCTCTTCTTATTGAGGCTAAAGTTAATAACATACAGTCATTGGAGACCGCCCTAGGCTCCCAGTCATTTATTCAGCTTGGACTGTTAACAGGTTTGCCAATGGTGATGGAGATTGGACTCGAAAGAGGATTCCTTACTGCACTTAAAGACTTTGTTCTCATGCAATTGCAACTTGCAGCTGTATTCTTCACCTTTTCCCTTGGCACAAAATCCCACCACTACGGCCGGACTATTCTTCACGGGGGTGCCAAGTACAGGCCCACAGGGCGAAATGTTGTGGTCTTTCACGCTAGCTTTACTGAAAACTATAGGCTATATTCACGGAGCCACTTCATGAAAGGATTCGAACTGATCCTCCTTTTGATTGTTTATGATATGTTCAGGCATTCCTACCAAAGCAGCATGGCATATGTGTTGATCACTTATTCTGTCTGGTTTTTATCCATGACTTGGTTGTTTGCACCATTTCTCTTCAACCCGTCTGGATTTACCTGGGGGAAGATAGTAGATGACTGGAAAGATTGGAATAAATGGATCAAGCAGAAGGGGGGAATAGGTATTCAGCAGGATAAGAGCTGGCAGTCGTGGTGGTATGATGAGCAAGCTCATCTTCTAAATTCAGGCCTGGGTTCTCGACTGATTGAGATAGTTCTTTCCATGCGATTTTTCCTGTACCAATATGGTTTGGTGTATCAACTTGATATAACTGGGAAAAGCAAAGCATTTTCTGTTTATCTCCTCTCTTGGGTTGTCATCATTATGATATTTTTGTTGATCAAGGTAAATTTTCTATTTATACTGGTCTTGGTGGGGGGGGGGGGGGTGTACTTTTGCAGAGCTTTGATATCCTTAACAAGTATGTATTCTTGACATGCTGTGCATGCAGGTAGTGAACGTGGGAAGGCAATACCTGAGTGATAATCATCACATTTGGTTCAGGTTTTTCAAGGCATGTCTTTTCCTGGCAGTCATCGCAACGATAATAACTCTTTCCATAATCTGTAAACTGTCTTTGATGGACTTGATACTGTGCTGCCTAGCATTTCTGCCCACCGGATGGGGACTGATTTTGGTAAGTAAGCGCGGCGCTTTACTTGAATATCTTAGGCGAGATTTTTGCCCAGACTGATTAAATTTGTTATCTTAAGTCATAACTTGGGGTAATAATGTAGGTTGGTCAAGCTTTGAGACCAGTGATCGGGGGAACAGCGTTGTGGAAGTTCACTCGAGTGTTTGCCCAAGCTTACGACTACGGAATGGGCATTGTTCTTTTCGCCCCGGTTGCTTCTTTGGCATGGCTACCAATCATCTCATCTTTCCAGACTCGTTTTCTTTTCAACGAGGCTTTCAGTCGAAGATTGCAAATTCAACCCATTCTTAAAGGGAAAAGGAAGAAGAAGAAGACATGATTTTCGTTTCATTAGAGTTTTTGTACATAACATTAATATAGACTCCATAGTCTGAGGCATCCACCTATATAGGGCATAGTGTAAATAACAATTATTATTTTTATAATGATGAATATAGAATAATGTTTCAGGTTAACGATTTCTTCCTTCTTTACTATCCCCAATGGAAGGAATTCATTATAATACAGACACCAAAATTTTATGGTTAAATTTTGTTATAAATTTAATTTTGACATCTAATTTTTGATATTAATGAAAATATTAAAGAAAATCTCGTACCCAAGATGTAATAAAAAATGGAATGTTTGTGAAATTTCATGGAATTACCCCAGCTTGCCTAAATTGATCAAAGTTTGGGACAGTTTTTGTCTCCTATTCAGACTCATGAAAAAATTACCAGACACCTCTTCCTTAGAATTTGAGCAATCACTATTCACAAACCTCACAAATCTCTTTAATTTAAACTATAAATATCATTAGAGCAAGCAAGAGCTCATGGTGTAAATTTGTACATCTTATTTTAATATTTGAGTTTATTTATTTATATCAACAATTACATTTGCAGTAACATAATTTATGAAAGCTGCAAATTTTAAAATTTTAAAATGCGGAAGGATTTCTTAGAGCGCCTCCCATGGTATGTTTAAGAGCGGACATTTACATGGAGCTCCTAAGAACTCCTAGCAAGGAGCTTCCATCAAGGCAAGTGAGATACACACATTTATTGGGTAAGTGAGGGGACAAATTCCATCAATCACGGAATCAGTTATAACTGATATAGAATTGATTAATAATCTCACGTTACTTTCATTGAACACATAATGAGAGTTTATATAGAATACATAGAAACCCTAGAAGGGT
>JAOTQG010087055.1:0-13824 GCA_025631175.1 Iris virginica
AATCGAGGTACTTGGATAGCAAATCAAAATCAGGGGACTTGAATCCTCTAGCTAATTGGTAGAGAAACAAATCGGATCTCGCTCAAAGTTTCACAACAGATCTCACTCTAACTATGGACCGAACTTGTGCGCCTGGATCGCCAAGAAAGTCGGAAAAAATCTCACCAGCCATGGATGAAGTGGATCCAACTTGGATGATGTGGATCTGGATAGCAAATCAATGCTTCGAGATGGAGAGGGGAGAGGGCGAGAGAGGGGACGGAAGGAGTTGGTGGTTAGTGTGATTTTAGGATTAGAGTTAAGGTTTTAATTGGTTTGGGTAATGTTAATTGAGTTGGATAATTTTATTTAATTATAAGTTTGTATTTGATAATTAGGAATTTAAGTAAACTATTTATTATTTCAATTTGTAAATTAATAACTAAACTATTTTTTGGCTATTGGGGTTCTTTCGGAAGAATAATATAATCAGGGGTGGTAAGTGTTAACTCCCAATAGTCAATTTGACGGAAATTGGAGAAAAGGAAAACATTGCATATTTGTTCCAATTCCAAAGTATTTGACCTAAATTGCACGAATTTTTGTACAGGGGCAAATCTCAAGTATGTACCTAATTATGGGGGTGTAAAACTGTAAATATATAATAACCCTTTTATATAATAAACTCAATCCAAACCTCATACTTCCAATCATTTGCGTTTTCCTCCACACAAAAATCTGAGAAATCCCTCCTCAAGAAGAATGAAAGCGAGAAAAACCATTCAATTGTCTTCCTATGTCCAATTGAGTCATGGTCAGATCAATATTTGACATGTATCTTTAATATTTAACTAATACTATCATAAACCATGTAGAGGTACCATGACACTAATGAACAATCATAAATCCATACCAAGATTCGTACCATGGAATGGCCAAAACAACCTAGCTAAGTTAAACTAGGACTTTTACTAAGCTACCAGTTATACTCCCCTTTTTAAATTTTTGTACTCTGATCCCTCTCTTCGCTTCCACAGCTCACTCACCTCAACAACCAAAGACAGGGCAGGGCCACAGAAATACCGCTCATTGGGTCATCTAAAACCATCAATTGAATCATTAATTATAAAGAACAAATGCAGATGAGAAACAACACCATGCACAAGTACATTTGCATAAACCTATTTCCAGAGCTCACTAGCCAACTCAACGACCAAACACAGGGCTGTTTTAAAAACCCTAACTCGAAATTCATTCAAGCAAACAAATCAAATAAAAACCCTATGCACAATAAAAATTGAAATAAAATCACAGAATGACATACTACCCAATTTAGTCATAGACTAAGAAATTATAAACCTAAACCAGAACATTAAATACACATAAATACACACACACAACATAATCCCACCATCACAAAATGAATGTCATTTCTCCTTTATAAAAATCCATCCTAGACATACCCTAAACGGGTGTCCTGTTTCATTTTTGAAAAGTCAGATTAATACATTATCAAATCACTATTTAATATACATTTTTAGTGTTCTACATTCTAAAATTTCAATATTTTCAAGAATACTGAGTAAACAATAAAATATTGCTTTGTACCAACAAATCATGTTTTCATGGTCAAAGTTTAATCAAATTGAAAAAAAAAATGATACTCATTCCAGAAACCGAGGCAGTTAAAACCCTAAGGCAACAAATATACACTAAAATGAAATCAAAGAGGAAATAGTGTGCAGAGAGAGAGAGAGAAACCTGAAGGTTATGGAGTTTGATGTAATCCCAGATCATCTTGACGGCCTGAGTACGAGAAACCTCGGAGATTCCCCCTAAGAAATTTCCTAGAACTGGAGTGATTGGACTAGGCTTCAGTATTCCGCGCGGCTTAGCCTTCCTCACCTTAACTACTGCTGCTGCGCCGCTGGCAGTAGTAATAGTAGTAGTGGCCGACGAGCTATTTGCAGCCGCCATCAGGACCCTGCAACCTTGCCCAAACAACCTGCGCGACGACGATGCCATCTCTCTCTCTCTCTCTCTCTCTCTCTCTCTCTCTCTCTCACTCTCTCTCGTTGCTATTTATGTTTTGCCAATTCGTAAAACCCTAGAGAGAGAAAATGGTGGGGCAAGGCTATCAAGGTTTAATGAGCCAATTTTGAATTTTATTTTCATGACAAGTATGTTTCTTTAGAGTAAAATGTGTTGATGGTCCCTGAAACTTTGAGTTGGTCGAGGTTCACCCCTTATATTTTGACATTGCACGCCACCAAACAAACTTGATCCATCGCTTGTTATTTAGTTCATGTAGCAGTAGCATTGATTTTTTCTTTTTACCCTACTAAAAATTAGTAATTTTCGCGATAAAAATTAAAGGAAATGGAGAAAATGGATCATGAAACTTAAATACGAGCTTGAAATACTATAATAATATATAAAAAACAGAAAACAGATTATACTGTATTATACGAGCTAGAAATACCATCCATATTTTCTACATCTAACATGGATTTTAATACAACAAAAAACAGAAAATTTAAAATTAATATTATATGAAAAAAGTACGTAGGAATACCCTACTCTTCTAATCCTACCTAACCTACCCCATGTCTCCCTCCTTTGCTAAATGCTCATCCAGTTTTGCTTCTTCTGGTGGTTCTCTTGATGATTTGATGCTTTCTTCGACCTCACCTACAAAGTTTCTTCCTTTTGCCCAGATGAGGGGGGGTGTCCAATTTAACATTGCATTGATTGCATGTACATATTCTCATCTGAATGATGAATCGGAGCGCTTACGGTTATGGTGGTGATGACGATGTCGTCGTTTCCTTCTTTGTTCCCTGCCAGAAGAGTAGGATGCATCAGATGAGTAACGGTGTCCATGCCGACTGGCTTTGGTTCTTTGTTGCCCGTGTGACTCTGAATTGTCAGGTGAATGATGCCGCCGCCGACTGCAGGTTGTGCTTCTTTCTTGCCCGTCGGACTCTGAATTGCCACATGAATAATGCCGCTGATGCCTGCTGGTTTTGCTCCTTTTGTGATGCCTATCTTCCTCGGAATCATGTGAAGAACTTGATTCAGAAATTTGACCCCTCTTTTTCTTTTCTCTTTTCTTCTTTGACCTTCTCTTCTCCTTGCTGTCATCAGATGACAAGTCCTGTTGTTGATCCTTTAACACAGTTCTATTTGGTGATGACAATCTTCTGTGTTTTCTCTTACTGCTAGTGCTAGATTTCTTTTGCTTGATTGAGGTGAAGTTTGTCAGCAACTCGGGGATAATCTCTGCTCCCAGGAAACCTACAACGTGACATTAGAATCAATAACAAGAATCCATGCATTTAAAATAATAAATACTCTCACTGAACATACAAGAGTACCACTTTTCTTTTCAGGACACCCCTAAAGGAGACCCATGCCCATATTAAGGAACTGATTGTAAGGGTTTCTCATATATGACCTTGAAGCATGACATAATAACCAAGCAAAGTGAAATGATCCAACACCACATTATATGCGGATAAATGTAAAAATGTGAGTGTTTCCTCTAAAATGCTTCGAGCTTTTTGCAGACTCATGCCAAGCATCAAAAGGGAACAAACGGCTATCAGAAACAAGGCTCCTTTGCACCATATCCTTACATGATGACCTTTTGCATAGTCTGGTATTCAGGATCTAAACGTAAATGCACTTACTTACCTATTAGGACGCATGCATTGCTATACATGGTAAAAATATACACCTAAACTAACGCAGGATATCTACAAAAGCACTATTGGACAGCAGCCAATGGTCTTCACTCAACTACATAACTTCGGGTGGAGATCACCAATTTTGTTCTTGCCTTTAGGTTAAATTAACATGGGTCGGTTTATCTGCAATCAATGTAGAGCTGAACCCATGGGGCTTCTGCTTAAAACTGCCAAGTCAAGATCATCTGGACTCAAAGCTAGCACTAAAAAGCCCTAAAACCGGACATGTAATAGGAAAAGAAACAATATGTAAGCAATGAAGAACAACATACCAATTCTAGATAAATCTGAAAGAAACTCCTGTAACAACACCCCACAACTGAAGCCCGTAAAGATGCCAATAAGATCAGTGCATGTAGTAAAGAAAGGCCTCAATCCAGACATCATATTTTCCTTCGAGAAAAAGGGGTTTGACAAAGCAAATATGTCCAAGACCACAAGATAAGAGCATCTTTCGAACTATGAAAGGAGAAGATCAAATAAGAATGTAATTTTTTACAGATAATGGACGAATCCAGTATTCCTCAAAACAAAACACCACGCATATTCCAAGGAGACCCTTGTAATTAGGTCTGAGCTTCAGCTGCATATCATAAGTGCTTAGGTTTCATATAACTTAGGACGACAAGGAGGCCTTAACTTTTATCATGCAGATAAAGTACGGGAACAGGGTAGCATTAAACTAATGAACAATACAGGCGAAGAGGCACATGCAAGGCAAAATGCCAACCAAAATCTCATACTAAAGCATTTGCTGTCTTAACCATAATTTCACATAAATGTTTCCAAATTCACAAGCCTGAAGGAGCTAAAGTTTTTCACAATTCTAACAAAAACTCATCTTACATCATAAAACACAACAATTTTCTCATATCACTACGTATATACAGCTACCTAACCCAGTGCACCAGAGTCAATACTACATAAAATACAGCATTCCTGTACTCACTACTCATTCCACATTCAAGGTAACATCTTTTTAACCAAATGTCTATCTTCCTTTCGCCTGCTGAGGTGCACACAGGTCTAGCTTGGTGGGGTGTACTCAGGTGGAAAGGATGAAAAGAGACGGCTGGGTGTTGATCACGGAACTCCCACTGCACCTTTGGAGTATTAGTTCGAGGAACTTGTTAGAGAAGAATCGTACCAAGTTTTTCCATAGGTTTGCAAATGGCAAGAGGACTCGGAGTTATATCAGGTAAGTAGAGATTGAGTCGAGAGAGGTCTTTAGTGACACTCTTCTGATGACAGAAATAACTAACTTGTATAAGGGGTTGTTTCATGAGGAGTGCTTTGAGAGGCCGATGATTGAGGGACTAGATTGGAACCCAATTCCTGCGGAGAGAAGCATTGGGTTGGAAAGGTCTTTCTCTAAGGACGCGATTAGGAGCACAATGTGGAAGAGAGTTAGAGATAAGGGTCTTGGGCCCGGATGGCTTTTCAATTGCCCTTTTCCAGCATAATTGGAATGTTGTGATCTTTTGTGATGCTTACTGAATTCCATGCTAATGGTGTCCTCTGCAAAAGTATCAAGTTGAAGTTTATCACCCTTGTCTCGAAGAAGTGTCTCAAAGAAGAGTCTGATTTCGAGCCATTATTAAGTAGAGTTTACAAGAAGGTTTTGCCCAAATGATTGAGCGGGGTGTTGAATGATACCATTTCTAAGTCTAAGAGTGCTTTTGAATGTGGGCATCAAGCAACGTTAGTGGCTAGGAGGTGGAAGAACTAGAAGAAAGAGGTAGGAAAGGGTAAATTCTTGAGTTGGATTTCAAGAAAGCATACTGTAAGATGAATTGGGTATCTTGGATTTGTTTAGGGATAGGAAGGGTTTTGGGACAAGGTGGAGGAATTCGACACGAAGTTGCTTTAGGTCTCCTTCATAATCGAATATCATTAATGGGCTTGGGGTTTTTGCCGAGAGGACCCCCTCAATCCTTTATTGTCCACTTTGGTCGCTCCCTCAATCCTTTCTTGTTCGGTTTGGTGGCCGACACGAGTAGGATGATTTCCAGCAGAGACGAGGTGGGTAAAGAGCTATGACAAGACGCATCTGACATCTTCAGTTTTCTGAGGACACTATCCATTCTTACTCACTTAGGGGATTAGGAGCTTTAAGAATGATCTGTTTTGCATCATTTCGAGTCTATTTCAAAGCTTTAATTTGGCTAAATGTGGTATAGTAAAGATTAACATGACGTGCGTATATGAATGGTTGCAAGGGGTTTTCTTGGCCTTTGTCTTATCTTGAGTCCCTCTACGAGGGAAACCGCGAGTCTGTTACTAATATTTTGAGAGGGTAGGAGATGGTTGGATGGTTAGAAGAGAGCATTTTTTCCCTTGGGGGTCAGATTACTCTTATTCAAGCCTGCTTATCTAGTATCGCACTTTATTTTCTTTCGCACTTTTAGATTTCAGTGAGCGTAGCAAATCATATCGAGACTATTATGTGGAAATTTCTTCGAAGAGGGCAAAGCTTTTACATTACAGTGAGCGTAGCTAATCATATTGAGTATTATGTAGAAATTTCATCGAAGAGGGCGAAGGATGGAGGTAGAGATCACCTAGTTGCTTTGGAGTAGCGTTATTATCGAGTGAGTTTGAACTTGAACTCCAAAAAGAATATAGAGTCAAATTCTAATTGAGTTCGAGTTCGTACACTAATAGTTGGTTCGTACCGAGTCGAGTCGAGTTCAGCGTTGATCACAAGCGATTCGATCGAGTCTGAGTTTGAGTTCATGTTTAGAGTCGAGTTACTCACAAGAGTCCATGGAAATTCATTTATCGACGTAAGCACCTTTTTCTTCCCCTTACCCGTCAGAGGGGAGGGAATGAGGATCTTGTTCGATTCTTGGAGGATATTTGGATGGGGGTACTTCTCTTCAAGTTGCTTTCCCTCGTTTTTATGGTCTTCTTTCGATCCATCTGACCCGGGAAGGGGGGGGGGGTTATAGATCACTCTCTTGTGTGGGATCTTCATTTCTTTCGCAACTCGAATGAATGGGAGGCTAATGAGCTTTCCAATCTTATAGAGGCCCTTTTCCGTGTTCAGCTTTCTACGTCTTTAGACTCCAGTGTTTAGACTTTAAGGAGGTCTGGTGCTTTCTCCTGGTGCTCTTTCCTGTATCACTTGACTCGGTTGGCTAATCACTCCTTGTTCCACTATCTGCCTTTATTTTGAAGGCTCAAGTTCCTACAGAATTAGGGCTTTCGTTTGGTCTCTAGTTCTCCACAAACTTAACACTAATGACATGAGACAGATTTGTAGACCCTATACGTTGATCTCCCCTGATAGGTGTGTGATGTGCAAGGGCTCCTCTGAATCACAGACCATTTGTTTCTTCATTTTAAGGCTGCTAGGTTTTTTTGTGGAACAACTTATTAGGGGTGGCAGGAGGAACTTGGGTTGGTCCCAGTCGCGGAGCCACTTGAAGACCAAAGGGGGGCCACGCCCCCCCACCCCCAGTCTTTGGAAACGTTACATACTTCAAACTTTGTGCAAATGCCCCTATAATATCAATTAATTAGTAAATATGTATTGTATTTCTTTCTCATTCTTTTATTAAAATTGTTAAATATGAAAACTTATAGCTCAAACATAATTTTAAAGTTTAAACTCGTTTATTCCACATTATTTAATCAAATTATCTTTTTGGAACAACAAAATTCACATTAGAAACACTTGTCAATAAGATCTTTTATTGAAGATAAAAACTCAACAAATTTGAGAAAATTTCACAGTTAACCCCCCCCCCCCCATAAACTGAATCCTGGGTTCGCTTCAGGTTAGCGGAAGCTCAATCTCTAAGTTCCTTCTTATTCAGTTTCAAGGAGTTGGAAAAAAAGGAGATGCGGACCTGTTATGGCATTCTGGTGTATTCGGAATTATCTTAACTCCAGAATTTTCCAGAAATAATATAGTAAATGCGAAAATAAAAGAGCAGGTTACTGATGGCGAGACAACACTAATGCGAACATGTTAGAATCACCTTTGAGAAAAAGTATGGCCATAGCTGATTCTACCTAAATGCCATTTCTTAACTTTTGAGAAAAGCATGGTCATAGCTGATTCTACCTAAATGCCATTTCCTATACTTAAATGCAAAAAAAATCTTGGCAGCCAAATACTTTCAAAAGTGATTTGAAACTCCAGCTCTAAAAACCTATGCCAAACCCACACTAAGAAATCTATGTCCATATAGCTATTACCTCCATATTCATCAAATATGTCCTCGGCAATGATCTGCTGGTTGGGATCATCAAGTCTAAATCCACCACGAGGTGGACTCATTCCCGGCTTCTGTTTGAGTTCCCACTTCAGAGGCTGCACATTGAGGCAGTTATATTTTAGAAGCAACACTCAAGTTGTCGTGAAAACATGATGCACATCGATCTACGTATTATGAAATAAGAAAATAGTACGGAATTAGCAAGATAGCGTTCCCAGTTTTGAACTTTCTCTTCTTTCCTTTTTCTTTTTTTTGCTCAACAGTTTTGAACTTTCTGAACTCAGAAGTCATGGAAGCTAAGACAGAGGATAAAGAAGCAAAAAATAGTAAAATTAGCAAGATACATTTGAGCTTTCTTTTAAACAATATAACAATATGTGATTAGGAAGTCCCAAAATGCCTCCTAATTTTTAAGTAAGAATATGCAAGAGGAGAATTGGTACATGGAACCATGAAGAAGAATGAAGGATACAATTATTACATAAAAATGCTGATCCATGAATGACAACAGTTTGATGGATGAATATGCAAACTTCATGAAAAGAAATTATGTATATTTAGGAAAACAAGAGGGAAAAGATAAAAGAAATGATGAAACGAAAGTAGATGCCATTACATCGAGGGGACAAACTATACAAAGGTGACATTCTACTTTCAAGTAAGACTACAATAATGAACATGAGCAAACTATAGTGGCACAAATCCTTCCACGCACATCAACTCAACAAGTTAAGAAGTTTGAAGAAATGAAATAAATATCTGGCCAAAAGCCAGAACTCACCCCCCACCCCCAAAAGCTTTACTGATACTACACTCTTCAAAGTTGGCCAGTATCTTTCAATAAACAATTTTCTTATGTCTGATGCCTACATCCTCCGCTCTGTGCTGGCCTCCACATCTAATATGATCAAATATATATTTTAACCACTAGATTATGAAGGCTCATGTATATCAAAATATGGCTAAGATGTCCAGCTTGAACAAGCGTTACATTCTACTGTGCTCAATCTCTTTTTCTCTTTTACCAAGTAAGAGTAGTGAGGTCTTTTTTCGATTATAATCTCGCTGATATGCTGTTTAAGTATATTATAATAGGGATAAATAGGGAAAACCCCCCTGCGAGATACGGGTTTCAGGGAGTGCCCCCTCGTAGGATTTTTTGTGCAGTTTAACCTACCTGCGTTATCTCTGTTGTTTGACCATTTGCTCTCATCCATAATTTAGGACCAAAACGTAATTAATAGAGTATTAAAAGACTAAAATACCCCTGTTCAAAAATTTACAGTTTAGAACGTTATTTTGGCAAAATTTCTAAATTGGTCCCTCTCGTCTTCTTTCCCACAGCTACCACTTTCGAACCGAGACCAACTACTCCCAAAATCACCACCAGCGCTGCCAAAATCACCACTAACCAAAACCCACCATTTTCGGTTCTCTCTCTCTCTTCCCCAATCCCCTCATTCCTCAAAATCAGAAACCCTAACTCAAAATAAGAAACCCATAAAGTTCAAGCAATCGACAATCAGAATTATTTGTATTCTTCTCCGTTTTCTTCACAAGGTTAATTTCTCTCTCCACCCATGCCTAAAGACAAACCATTTAATTCTACAAACTACCCACGCCCTGCAAGCCACCAATGCATTTGGATCAGTAGCACTTACTATGAAGAACAATATCACAAATTACACAGCAGGTACCATCACTAAACCTTTTATCACCGCCATTACTGTAATTGTCGACATCGTCAACTCCATCTGCGGCAAAAGCAAACAACCCATGCCACAATACCATGTAGCAGCATACAACATCAAACTGAATTGTAAACAATTTCACCCAATGATTAAATCTTTGCTCTCTTCACAACGGGACAACGAGAAACAATTTCACCCAATATACACCGGGTTTGATAGAAGTCAAGGACCCCCATTTGCACACCAAAATTAGCAATATAGGGCAATGATGTTTGACAGCAATTACTGAATTGAATCCCTCATCACAAGCAATCACTCCCAAACTTAACCCTAAACCAATAAATCGTGAATGTCAGTAACCCGAACGAGAAAGAAAATGGGGGAAAATGAGATCTGGGTCCAAACGAGACTTATGCATCCTCCTCCAACACTTTTTCCTTCTTCTTCTTCACCTCCTCGTCCTCCGGCTCCGGCTACGGTAGCCTCAGCAGCACCGAAAACTTCTCTGATCCATTCTTCGGTGGGTCGGATCTAAAGCCAGATGGCCTCCCTTCCCCGCACCACAACCTGCTCAACCCTCCGATTCATCGGTATCCTCAACCTCCCCGATCCCAATCCCCACCATAATTCCAACGAGCTCGATGAAAGTGACGTCGTTTGGTCCTCCCTCGACGATTTCTCTGTTTCTCCTCTCTCCTCCCCGTCTCCCTCCACCACGGTCTCCAATAATCCTCTTCGCCTCCACCACCACTCCGGCTTCTCCGCTGCATTATACCACGACGACCACCAACCCCTCGTTCGCTAGAATGCATTAAAGTTGGGGCTTCTAGTCTTTTTCCATGTAACTTCACCCGTTACTTTCAGTTTGGTCCTAAATTATGGATGAGACCGGACGGTCAAACAACGGAGATAACACATGTAGCCTAAATTGCACAAAAAATCATACGAGGGGGCACTCCCTGAAGGTCGTGTCTCACATGGGGGTTTTTCCTGTTTATCCCCATTATATTATCATAGGAGCTTAAACCCCATTAATGTAGTAATATTTCTATTTAATTTCCATTGTTCCTCTCATTGCTTTCCTAAGTAATTCATAATGCTGATGCCAAGCATGAGTCATCCATGATTGGCTCGTGTTCGTTAGTCATTCTGATTATGTGGTTGCTATGGCTTGTGTGAATGAGGGAGTGGGTCACATATGACAATGGCAGCCGTGGAAGGAAGGAAGAGGGCATGGTTGCCGGGCGTGAGTGTTTGTGCACGCGCGTGGGGACTGATTTGGAGCAGAGCGTGCATCCATCATCCGTCTAGGAGGAGGAATTACGAAATCTGTTCAGGCATCCTTATCGATGTGTGTGTGGTCTTAACAACAGAAAAATTAATGTACATATACACTCACGCTCATGCACATGTATGCGTTAAGACACACGCATATGAATGTGTGTGTGTTGTTAAGACCTCTCTCTCTCTCTCTCTCTCTCTCTCTCTCTCTCTCTCTCTCTCTCTCTCTCTCTCTCTCTCTCTCTCTCTCTCTCCCCATATAATGTATATATTGCACGAAGCACACACAGACACAGACAACTCTCAATTTCCCAACAATCCATACTCATACACACAGAGCACATTCATATAACAACAAATCCATGATACATTTTATAAAACTTTTCATATAATGAGAGCAAGGGTGCATATATCAATTTTCAGAATACATTCTCCTAACTGAATGGGCCTTTTGCATTTGTTCTTTTTTGGTACATTTAGTATGTTCATTAACATTAATGTGCAACTATGCTAGTTGATCTATGATTTGTATTATTCATGGAATCAAAACAGGCAATTTCACTGAAAGAGACACAAAAGCTGCAACTTGCGGGGTTGTTCAGTCATGCTGACCACCTCAAGTTTTAACCACATTCCTGAACACTTAAACCTACGGTTTTCCAAAGATCAATGCTCTACATCATTAGAATTTGGCCGAGGACTATAAACTTGTTCAACATAATATGTAGTTCAATTGTTTGGGTTTTGACAACCTATGAGCTCAAACTTTGACTGGGCAGCTAGTGGGTTGGAACACGAGATAAGACATAGAACTATGTATGAGCGACCTTCAAGAAAGATACTGCTATTCAAAGCAAGCTACATATAACTCACAGGATTAAACTATTTGAATTTAAAATAGAGTTAAGATCACCTCATTAGCATCTGTTTGAGCCACGATAGCTGTTAACGGGTCATCCCTTTTCAATCGACTCTCTTCGTTAGGCATCATCGCATCCCTCAGTGGACATTCGCGATCACCGCTTTGGTGACCGAAAGCTCCACATCTCAAGCATTTTACATTCCGTATTTCAACACCAAATGGTTTTGCTCTTCCAGCAACACCTGTATCTTGACTGAACCAGTACAGTAGCAACATAAATTATACTACTCTCAGATTAATATAAGCAAGGGAAACATCACTGACATAGAAATCACAGTGCCATGCAGCCAATAGCCATAACAATCACCATCAAGCAGGAAAACTGATTCATCTTTTACCTCGAACTAACAATTTTTACTTGAATAAAACTGAGAACTGACAAAAGCAGCTAAAAGCATCAACAATTTCTCATGTGGTACCAAAAAAACATTCCCAAACACAACAAATGATTTGACATCACTTCCCTAAGCTCGTGATGGACAAACATAAATCTTAACAGTATTCCTAGACCTTCACCCCTTAAAAAATAACAAGAAAAATATTTTATTTGTCCATCCAATGAACAATTAAAGATGCAGTTTACATGAACAATTTCAGTATGCTACATAATTAACACAATGATAATTGATGTATAGGAACTTCAAGGTAAAAAAACTCCAAAGGCTAGACTAATATTGAAATGCCAGGAAGCCACTTTAGCAAGAACTGCAGCCACAATAGCAAGAACTGGACTCTGAGGTACATTTCATTTGCCATTAAAGATATTCAATACTTTAAGCCACGAATACCAAAAAGTGAAGGAGTATGAGATAATAAGAAGATGCATAAGGAGTAAAACAATATGATGGACTAAAAGCAGAATATATCATCTTCATGAGTATATACACAGTAGAATTATGTTGGGTGTTCTTGTTTCTATGTATACTCACATGAAATGATTCGGATGTGAGAATCCATGAAAAAAAAAGTTTTGTTTTTGTTTTTGAGAAACAATCATTAAAATATAAATACCAAGAACTGCTTACAGGGACCACGAGCTAGCCAAACTAATTTATCTGCTAAAGCTACATGGCTCTACTAACTTTTACAAAATAAATGTTATACCCACAATAAAGTAGATCCTCTAGATTATTTACACGGTGATGCAGATTTGAAGGTGCAACAAGAAGCATCATAATGGAGGGCATAAAAGGAGGTCAGCACAGTTGTTACGTGTAATCCTGGTCGTAATCACTAAGAATTGAGGCTTTGATTGCATAAGTGTCACAATCAGGTTCGCTCTAAAAATGTATGATGTTTGTGTCATCATCGTAGAGTAAATGCAAAAGTCATGGCAATATTTTAAGAACAGAAAATCGTTGCACAATGAGTTACTAATTTGCTTACCACAGTCCACAGGTATTAAAACGTCAACATTTCATTGTCAGTAACCACAAGGTTTCCAAAGCAGTTAGATGGGTGGAAGGGTGCATAATTTTCATTAGGAGGGAGAGTTACTTTGGTAGAGTCCTGTTTATCTAGTATTCTCATCAATTATTTGTCTCTTTTTAAGCTACATGTGGGGGTGGCGGAGCATATAGAGGGGATCATGCATCATTTTTTGTGGTGTGGGAATGGAGAGTGGAATAAGGATCATTTGGTGGCTTCGAAGATGGTTAGCAGACCTAAGGAGGAGGGGGGTTAGGGCTTGGAACCTGGTTCTCAAAAATATCTATTTGGTTGGAAAATGGTAATGGCTTTTCCCTTTGTAGCTCAACTCTCTCTATCATAGATAGAGGTATTCGGAGCTCGTTCAGGCTCAGGGATCGAGTTCGGTTTTGGGACGATCATTGGATAGGTAACTTTCCTCTTAAGTTCTCTTTTACTCGCCTATTTCGGTTTTCTAGATTCATAATGCTCCAACTGCTGCTTCTCTTGTTTGGGGGGGGGGGGGGGTCGTAAATTACTTGGAATTTTCATTATGTAAGGAATCTCAA
>JAOTQG010087166.1:0-13819 GCA_025631175.1 Iris virginica
AAAGAAAAATAAATATATAATACAATTATATATTAGATAATTGATTTAATGAAAATAAAGATAATGAAATAAAAGATGGTGGAATGCTGATGTGGCAAAGTCTGAAAGAGTCTGAGGATTGGGGTAGTTTTTCTGAAAATTTGAGAAGAGTCTGAAATAGTAAAATGCTGAGCTGACACAGTCTGAAAGAAAATGAATGAGTCTTAGGGTTGGAGATGCCCTAAGGCTCCAGTAACGTTGGTGTGTGGTGGTATTTGACAGTAATAGTGGTGGTGTTGGATGGGCGGCGATGGTGGTGGTGATGGCGGTGGTAGTAGTGATGTTTGATTGGTGATGACTGAATTTAAAAAAGAAGATGAGTATAATTTGTATACCCTTCGAAATAAATAAAATAAATGACATTTGTTTAGCATGTGATAAATAACGATCAAAATTAAACGACTAACGAAAGGATCAATTATATCCACACTTTGTGTTCTTATATCGCTAATATTGATTTACAAAAATAAGAGACTATCCATAAATTCGATAAAAAAGAATATGAATCATTTATGAAGTTGTCCCTCTATACTGATACCCTTTATTACAACAGCGTAAATACAAAAGATAAAAAGGAACCAAAGGCTAACGAGCTAATTAAGTGTTACCACCACTATTTCTCACAGCCCCAAATTCGCAATCTGCTCTCAACTTCCCTATTTTTGTTGAATCATGCATGGGATTGACAATTGTGGTTGAGCTTGGAGTAGATTTCTTGTATTTAGCCTTGAAAGCTGAATAAACTCGAATGTTTAAATACTTGCTAGCCTTCAGTTTATCCACACCCGTGTCTTTTCCATCGGGTTAAGAAGTGAGTACAAGACTACCCGTGCCTCTGAATTTGGAGACCAGATTCATGCAAATCAACCGGAACTCCTCCGTTGTTGCAAGACTAATCGCAGAAGTGTAAAAAGCAGCAATTATCTGCTGATATCAAGTGAAAAGCATCTTTAGTTCCTCAATACGTGCAGTTCGGACTTCCTGATCGGTTAAGGCACCAGAAATCAGCCGCTGTTTACGAGCTTGCACTGCCTCCATCCTCTGCTCAACAGTACCCTGAAATATTCAAGTAGGCCAAATCAATCCACAATTTTCTTAGTTTGGAGAAGTCAGCAATCCTCCGCCCGAAACGACTGTACACTACTGGCAGATATTCAGGTGGTCCAGTTCATTCGCTTCTCAAGCCATAGGGCCCATCCCACGTGATACGGGGGGCGGGGAGATGCAAAGAGCAAGAAAGAATAACACAGATGAACAGAAAATCAACCAATCTAGGATATACCTTCACAATAAATCGTTTGATCATCACACTTTTCGTTTGCCCAATCCTGTGGATGCGCATGACAGCTTGTTCCTCCACAGCAGGATTCCACCAAGGATCCTAATTAATGTTTGAGTATGTTTAGCATATAAATGTAATCATAAATCTGGAAACCGAAGGAGGATCCATATTATTCTCCATTACTGCATGAAACACTAATGCTCAACAGGGCAATGCAAGCCGTGGTACTTGTAGGAAGGCAACCCTCAAATTGTAGCATATCTTATTTTCACATTTTACACAAATTTAAGTTGTAAACTAAATATTGTCTTGATCAAGATCAAAACTTCATTGTAAACCAATATTCATTCACCCTAACAATATATTAAGATCTATAAACCATGGAAGAGATAATGTGAAAGTTTCAGAAACAAAATTAAGTTATCAACTACTAATGGATTTGATGTAATAGAAGTTCCCATGGGGACAATGCTGGGAGTACATCATGTCTCCTTGATTCGTGAGCCAATGAGCTTCCTCATAACCTATGATCCTTAGGTGAATTTCAGCATACACTTGCATATAATCTACCAAATGGAAGAAACAAAATGCACATTACAGTCATCAACCAATTTCTAATAACTAACTATCCGTATATGACAGCTTGGAGTGCTAGGCTACAAGGAAGATATCACCACTAGCTTAGTGATACATGCAACTATGACAAAACAGACATCCTTAGCAAATTGCTGAATGTTAAATCTAATCTACTGATAAGTCCAATTAAAGTGATCAACCGAAGACTAATGTCAGCTGTTTCTTTTATATATACTGCATCAGGGCCTGCAGGAAGGCATTAAAAAGTTACATACCATAACAAAGGCATTAGAAGCTGCCGTCAAATTTATTCCAACTCCTCCAGCCTTCAATGACATTAGTAACACCTGCAAACCAAAATAAATTGATCAATATTCCCAACACTCTAACTCTCTTCTACCCTTCTATGATTCCTGTACAAGAGGTGCAGTGTCGAACCAGGATGGTATTTTCTTCTGAAAACTGCTTTATGACATTTTCTCGCTGCTGCTGGTTTAAAGTCCCATCCAGACGAAGAAATGAAATGGCACTCCTGGACAAGCACAAGTACAGGAAAATATTAGACACCGACTGGAAAAACTAAAGAATTTGTGTGAATGTGAATCAAACATACTCATAGTTCAAATTCTATGATACTCATGAAAAGAGAAAGAAAAGCATAATAACTTGAGGATAACATAATAAATCAAAGGAAAAAGCAAAAAGAGCGCAAGAAATCTCTACTGTTAACTTCAGACTCAACCACATAACCTAACTCTGTTTACCAAGGATCCATCTCACTTTGGTATGTATATGCGCATCCATCGCCATAGTCAATGAATATGCCATCATGGTTCACAAACCTTGACCAAATTATTACCACTTGACTAGAAATTTACAGATACTCCACAGGACACATGCTCCCTCTGCTCCCAAGAAAGTGTCATTTGACTTGGCTCACAGATTAAGGAGAGCCATTTGACTCTAATTTTTTCCAACTTTACCCTTGGAGCTCACACAAAAGTTTGAAAAAATGGTTGTAGTGATGTGAGAAGTGGGTCCAATCTGTTAAAGTGAGTTAAACCAAGGGATAAAATAGCAAAACACCATAAAAGATGGTTTGTTTTTAGAAAGTGGGCCCTATTTTGGGAACAACCCAAATAGGAATAGTGGACTCCTTTTGAACTGAGGAAGTAATAAATTGGAATACAGAAGTGTCGATGATAGAAATGAATCACAACCCTTACAACTTACAAGCCAGAAAAAACTCGAACATATTTCTTAAAATATTAGGCTAAAAATATTTACCTAGCAAGAGGAATTTGCAAAAGGTCTAAAAAGGCAGTCCACTGACTAAACACAATGCTTTTGGAGCCCGATGACCGAAGATTTTCCAGTTCACGTAACAGTGCAGAAACTTTTGATGATTCCACCCAATTTTTCTCGATATCAATTTGAAATCGACTCGCGGTTGGTGCTGTAATAAGATCCTGCTTGCTCATAGTCTTTCTGTCAGATAGGAAAGAAAGTGATCAAAATTACGACAAGAAAATGGCACTTTTAAGCCACTCAACCCCCAACCCCTTCCCCAACACACAACAAACAATATCAAAAAGAGAGAAGGAAGGCAAAAGTATAATGCAAAAGGGGCATGATTAGGGAAGGGCTTTCTTGTCTAAAATAAACAAATTATGAAGATACCTGCAAACAGGACAAAGACCAGAAGCAGGACTTCTCCAACTTGATAAGAGACATTCTCGACACAGGCAATGAGCACATGGAGTCAATACAGCATCTTCAAAAGCTTCAAGGCAAATTGGACATTCTCCCTGTTCACCTTTACTTAACTCTTCCACAACTTCCTGAATATAAGCTCGTGAAGGCACATCCTTAGCTTCCCCTTCCACAATGCCCCGACCACCCTTAAGGAAACGTTTTGCCAGCTTATTCAAATCAGAGAATTCTTGAGTATCCCCTCGACTGGACAAAGCAAAGTAACAACAGTTCATTAAAGAAAGGCGAATATATTTTACTGACATCTTAATACGCTCACATAGAAACCAGTCGCACAAAAGAATATAACAGTTTATGATGTAAGTGTGATGTTTTATGATAAAGCATATTTTCTCACATTTAATCATGACAGCCCTATTAAGCCTGTCAATACGGGTTAAATGGGTTGAAATGGGTTGACTTTTAATAATTAACAGGTTATAATGGGTTCAACCTATTATAACCCATTTAATTAATCGATCAACTCAATCGTATGATAAATGGATTAAGTTAAACTCGAATTAACATATTAAATACTCATTCGCACAAAAAAATATATTTTTGACATTCTAATATACAAATTTGTAGCTAAATGGGTTGTAATGGGTTGAGCTGTTTAGCAGGTTAAAACAGGTTAGAGTGGGTTAATGGGTAGAATTTTGACAGGCCTAAGCCCTATATATCACTTTAATCATGGAGGTGTTTGTAATATTAAACCCTTCTGCCTGTTAAACAAAATAGAGAAAGGAAAATTGCAACGACAAGCAGCAGGCTTACAGGGTTCAACCCACAAAATATCCTTTTCAAGGTTACTAAAGTTTGGCAATTCTATTACGATCAAGATGTTCCTCTTTGAATTTAGCTCATGATTCAAAGCTAAGCCCACTTTTCCTCATTTGTTACTTGTACATGAAAGCATAAATATTTTTACACAACCCTCAAATTGTATGGGGGTGTAGTCACGAACTTTTTCCTCAAGTGCATAGGAATCAACCTCTCAATCTCCACCATAGTCGTATCGCAGAAAAATATAGCCTAAAAAGATCAGCCCTAAGCCAAAATAAAAGAAAAAATGTAGAATGACAACATTAACAAGGATGAATGGAGATGCATGCCCCGTCTCCTACCTCATCACTAGAAATGGATGGTCACAGCATTGACGAAGCCGCAAAAGTAACTCCAAAATAGAAGCATAGTTATGAAGAACTCGCCCTTGCTCAACAAATTGATCGAATTTAACCTTTAAAAACCATGTTAGATTGTTATGATCTCACAGAAAATGCACTATGTAAGATAAAGGTGAAAAAATGACTAGTTATGATGGGTTACCTTGGATCTTTTAAACAAAGCCTCATAGAAGTCCTTTTCGGCTTCGGTGAGTTCACAATACACCACCTGAATGTCAGCCGGTGGGAGAACTAGAATTGGCCTGCCACCAAGGATCATTAAGGACATATTGATATTTCAATTAGTAAAGGAAATATGTACTTAAAGCCATTTCTCACCTGCCTTCCCTGTCAGTGCTAAACTTTGTTCTTCTTAACATGATAGGTCTTAAAATGGACTGTACCAACTTTAACCCCCTCTCATCCCCCTCCTCAAAAGGTTTTTGGATGAGCTTATTCCACCTACAAAGGAAAACAGAGAAAAATCTATAACTCATATCAATCAAACTCACATGAAACGCAATAAAAGCTCAGCGACTTAAACTGAATTGGGTAGGGATTCCAGTGAATTATGCTCTTAAGAACATCATAATTTCCCATAAATGAATGGTGTGTGTCTGACTAGTTCATAGTGGTTTTGGTTTATATACTGCAGTCATTATGTTCTAGTTCTTAAGCAAACAACTTCCACGTGTGGAAATTATAAACCTCACCAGTCTTCTTGCTATCATAAAGCTTCGACCTCTAACAATATAACTAACCATAGTGTATGGTAAGAATCAGTTAGAAACATGAGAACACCTTAAAGAATTATACGAGTTCGGGATATCACAAAACTCAAGAAGGCAAATATGTAGGATTGATCTCTGCATCGCTCACTAGTAAATTCAATATTCTCTGCCTGAACTATATTCTTATTAAGTATCTTTTCTTCTCATTAATTCTTCATTCTGGAAGGTGAAGAATAGTTGCTTAAAGTGTAAGAGGTAGATCCAAAATTCCTGCTAAAAGTTGGAGACGAAACTAATAACTGATGAGTAAACAATCTCCATACACAAAAAACTCCAAATGCATTTGCTAGACCCTTCCAATCTACAAGGATTGAACAAAGCTAACAATGTCAAAAGAAAAGCAAGCTAGCAATAGATTCAAATGTACCACAAAAAACACCATACTTAGAGAACAGTATAAGGTGCTCAAAATTAAATAACACTCTCTCCTTCCCAATAGAAGTGTCCATACTCTTTTAGTAAGTGTGACAGCCCAGTGCTCCAGGGCCACCATTGCGAGATGTTGGAAGGGTCTAAAGTAAATATCGATGAAGTACCTAGGGTTATAAAATGGTTTTAAAAAAGAATAACATTCTTTAGAGGTTGTCCAGTAAAAATGAAACATATATCTATTCGTTAGGTAACTTCGAAGACGTGCCATATACCCAAAAAGATGTGGACACATTTTTACGAATGGAGTATAAAAATAAATAAACCAACAGTTTAAATTCTGTCAGCAGGAGTAGATGGCAAGACTTACCATGCCCAGCTTCCCCATGGTTCAACCCTCAAGAACCGAAGAAGACTGTATATATCCTCCAGGTTGTTCTATAACAACAAAACAATGTCAGAAAACTAATAAGTACAGGTCTACATACATACCGATTTATTTCAGCTAGTCATTACAGGAAGTTAGCAGGACTAAGCCTCTAATACAATTTCTATAATGTTTATCCTACAAGGAAGATACTCCCTCCGGTTCACAATAGATGATGTTTTAGCAAAGAATATTTGTTTCAAAATAGTTGCTACTTTAGGATTTCTAGGCTTTTCTGATCCTTATTTTCCTAAACTGTCATATTCTCCCGACTACCCATGACCATTAATTGCATTTCCCTCTTTTACTATTAATAAAGATAAACTATTTAATAAGGGTAAGTTTGCCAATATATATTATTTCTTAATATGTGTGCACAAGTCTAAAAAAGCATCTATTGTGAAACGGAGGGAGCAGGTATGGTTTAGCTTTTGAAATAAAGTTGGGTTTTCATTGAAAAGTTGGTTTTCTTTTCTTTCTCTTTTTTCAGTTTTTGTTCCTTTATATGGCTGGGCGGGGGAGGGAGAAATAGAATAATCATATTGAGATTAGAAAACAGAATTCAAGACGGAATCCGTCGGAAAAGAAAAAGGAACAAAACAACTAAATAAAGCAGGAAAAAACTACTCAAAAACATAATTTCCCTCCAATTCCACTGCATGACAGAAATAAGCACACTGCTGAAAGCACCCCGACCTCTAGATGCAAGACACTACCCCAACCTTTTCCACAACAGACCAACCAGGGTGGTTTAAGAAGTTGGTTCTTTTTTTTTATAAAAAGTTGTGCAGCAACACAGTTTAATTAGTTGGCTTTCACACTATGTTTATACCATTAAGAAGTTGTCTTTGGAACCTTTTGACCAGTTATGACCATTATTCCCATCTATAGATAACATCGATCTTCTTCATATTAACTTCACCAAATTTGAAATTACCAATCATCTTACAATGATATATACATACATATGTGTGTGTGTGTGTGTGCATGTATGTGTGTAAACTTTAACTACAATACTCCGTGCGTCCCAAAATGAGTGTTCATTTATATCTAATTTTTGTCAACTAGATTAAATTTTGATCAATATTTTAAAAAATGCACTCCCTCCATCCCAAAATGAGTGCCCACTTTCCTTACTGAAAAGTTAACCTAAGGCATTATCAAATTACTATTCCCTCAAAATAAGAGTCCATTTTTCCTTTTCGGGTTGTCCCAAAAAAGGTGTCCTCTTTGGAATCCTTCCTTTTATGGACCCTCGAATATGACTTGTGGCCACTCATTTTCCATGGATCTTAGTTTTATTTTTATGATGTTGGATCTTAGTATCATTTGTTGAATTCTAGTAATTCTTGCAGGTTCTCACAATATTTAGGTTCTCATTTGAATAAGACCTTATACATATATATATGTAGGGTCTTATTCTGCTACAAACCACATATATCGTACAAACATACGAACCAAATTTTATAACTAAGATATTTTTGTTGTATCTTAGCCATATTTTTATTGTATCGTACAAAATAACTAAGATACGAAGATACAACAAAAATGTAATAAGATACAACAGGGTCTTACTAAGATACAATAAAAAAAACTAAGATACAACAAAATTAACGAAGATACAACAAAAATGTACTAAAATACAACTGGTTTGTACGTTTGTACGATATTTGTGGTTTGTACCTGATCATTTTCCTATATATGTATATCTCTGTAAGAATATTAAGCCCAAAAAAGGATACACATTTTAGGACAGAAGGAGTACTTGTTATTGCGAATTTATAATACTCCCTCTGTTCCAAAATGATCTTCCCACTATCCTCTTTTGTAGTTTTGTTTGTCCCAAAACGATCTTCCCATTTCTAAAAATGACAAACTTTTAAATGCAATTTTAAAATGACACAAGTACGTAAGGCATCATTCTTAATGTTTACAAATGTACAATGGGAAGATATTTTTGGTAGGGAAGGAGTAGTTGTTATTTTTCGTTTACTTAATATTGTTTTAATTTTTTGTAAATAACATTATGCTATATTAATTTTTTTTCTAATTACAATATTTGTCCTAAACCGCCAAACCGAACCGAACCGCGGTTTTTCGATTTGGTTTGGTTTGATTTTCACATCATGCGGTTCGGTTTAGGTTTCAAAATTCTCAAACCGATAGGGGGCGGTTCGGCTTGCGATTTATACCCCAAACCGAACCATTACACTCTAGCACTATTTAATTCAACAAAATTTCAATGTTGAGTGGGTTACCAAGGAAGCGGGGGGGGAGGGGGGAGGGGGAGAAGAGGTGGAGGAGGAGAGGTTAGAGAATGACATCAATGAGGTTTTGGCGGTCATATCAACATATTTGAGGTACTATTTTGGCTTGTCCCAGCTCTTGGCTATAATTACTTGGCTTTGCAAAAGCTCCATCTTTTAAAGCCAGGCTTTTTAATAACTCTAGATCAAAGGACCCAAGTTTGACTTTCAAAAGCTCTAGCTCATAAAGCTAGCGCTTTAAAAGCTCCACCCATGAACCAAACACCCTTTTTTCAGATTTTGGAGTAAAAGCTTCCAGGTCCATAATACACAAAAAACCAGGATTACGTGACTATTAACTATAGAACACCATGGAAAGATTTATGCAAGCAGAATCAGTATATTACAACGTAGACCCTATATAGTTGACGGCATGCTCAATGCTCGGTGCTCAACAAAAGACCACATTTCCACATAGATGAGGACTTTTTTGAAGCAAACAAAAACAACAAACAAATTGATGAGTGGCCGCCTAGGCCATTAGCGACCTCATCACGATTGCAAGGACCGGTCACAAGGTCAAAGACGAAGAAGCTGATTAGTGGGTTCAGTGAGCTGGTGGCGAGCGGGGCTTGGGAGGAAACTGGCGGGCAGACTGAAGGAAGGATTGTGTCCTTGTGCATGGTTGGCGAGCAAGGAACCGGCAAGGTATAATCTGCGGGCAGCTTTCTTGGTAAGCGAGCATCAACAAGCTCGACATGCTCGGCATGAGTCCTTTTCCGCGAGGCATTGGTTTTAGTTTCCTAATTTTAAACCTAGTCATTAAAGGATTATTATTTAGTTAGTTTCCTATTTGGTTTCCTAGATTAAAACGTTATTCTGTTTCCTAGTTTGAATAAGTACTTGTTTTCTTTTTCTATTAGGATTTACTAGTTACTAGTTTCATGTTCCAAGTTAAATTAGGATTCCAATTTTGTAGCCTATATAAAGGCCTCTATTATATTCTTAAAATTCATTCAGAATTGAGATTAATTGAAAGTTTTTGCTTTGTTCGAAATTCTCTTTGTGAGATTTCTTTTATTTCGAATTCTTTGTTCTTGAATTTGTTCTTGAACAATTTATTCAACTATTGAGTTCTTAGGTTAATTAAGACCTAGGGGTTTAATAGCATCTATTATCTTATCTTTTCGGTTCTTCAAACAATTGCATTTGTTGGGTTGATTAGCCGTTCACCCTACCTTATCAATCAACGTTCCTACATTTCCGTTAAAGAAAGGGTTCTTAATCTTTCATCGATTAAGGGTTCTCTTATCACAAATCAACTGGAATCTACAAATGAAAATATACTAGAGGCCACAAACCACCAAATTATAATATTATATGACATGTATAACATTAAAAAATAAAGAACTTCAAGAATTTAGTAAACACTGCATAAAAGTTGCCAGGCAAGGTCCGTTTGCAGATTGTTTGAACCTTCAAAGATAACAACAGTAAACCAATTTCCAGTAAAAACCACAGCATGTATACCTGTATAGGCGTGCCAGTAAGACACCATCGACGATCAGCAACAAGGGAAGCTGCTGCAAGAGAAACCTGGCTCTTAGAAGATTTAATGGTATGTGCTTCATCAAGCACCACTCTAAACCATCGCACCGAGTATAGTCCACCATTGTCGTCAGAATTCTATGGAATGGAAGAGATATATAACTAACCATCTTGAAGCATTAGCCAATAAACATATAATAGCAATACAAGCTACCTCAGCTGAAAATTCTGAGGCCAACACTCCGTAGGTAGTAAGTACAACATCACTCTGAGCTAATATCTTAGCATCCTTCGGTCTACTTTGTCCATAATGAACATAAAGAGACAAGGAACCTGGCTGGCCATGAGTTTCAATCTCTGCCTATCAACAATATATAAAAGCATTCAAACTCAGAGCATGGTTTGTTTCAAAAGAAATATGAAAGCAAGCATAAAAATTGTGCAAAATGAAATAAAGAGGCTGAACCTTCCACTGGCCAATAAGAGTCATAGGACATATGATCAGACTCCCACCACCAATGTGTGATTTCTTTTGCTTCACAAGTTTATCAAATCCGCAAAATTTGGTTGCTTTCTTTGGGACTGTTGGAGATTGATCTAAAACATTGCCCACTTCACTGCTTTCACTGCATGAC
The DNA here is from genome assembly GCA_025631175.1 of Iris virginica. Taxonomy (NCBI): domain Eukaryota; kingdom Viridiplantae; phylum Streptophyta; class Magnoliopsida; order Asparagales; family Iridaceae; genus Iris; species Iris virginica. The sequence goes on from JAOTQG010087166.1 coordinate 10,832, forward strand.
TGACTTTCAGATATACCAAATAAGCCACCTCTCCCCGTATGAGCAAGAAGGAGAGATATGGTCATAATAGTCTTCCCTAGCCCCATTGCATCTGCTAAAATCTTCACAAATTTTGTCAAGTCAAAATGCATAAATATATCGAAAGTGAAGACAATGGAAACATAAACTAGGAACATGAGCATACTCCTCCTCTCGCCATTTGAAGGGTGCTAGGAAAATCCACCGTAGCATCCCCTGAAAATGAATTCACGTAGATGATAAATTCCCTCCTGGAAACTCAAAAAAAAAGATCCAATTTTATTAATTGGAACCAAAATTTCCGTCATATAAATATGTAAAAGAAAATACGATATAGAAATTAAGAATACTTGTCAGCAAGGCGATATGCATCCCAACATGGGTGAAGAGTTATGGCTGCATCATCAACGCATTGTCCCTTCTCCAGCTGAGTCATCCAACAAAGAGCCTGCTTTTGATAAGGGCGAAGTTCACACTGGAGAGTGCTGGGGGGTTCCATTTCCTGAAACAACATGCACATTGGAACAGATACGTGTGTTTTACATATATATGCGCAAGTTCCAAACGAAAACATTCAAGGCAGATACCTCTAATCCAGAGTTATTTCCAACACCAACAAGATTATCAAGATCATTTTCTGAAATTGGCTCTTCAGTATCACCTTTATTTCCATTTGAAGATGGGTCCTTAAACTTGTGTGCATGTAACAATTGGGCAGGAACACCAGAACTGTCCTGTTTAAGGCAGGATTAAATACTAAGATCCACTGTCAAATAATTGACCCAGCGCCCTATTTAACTTACCTTGCAGTTTAAAGGTCGTTTCCTCGTGTACAAGTCACTTGGATTGAATTCTGCCTAATTATAATGGGACAAAAGAAGATAAGTATCCTCACTACACCAATTAAAAAAATGTCAAAAACCATGATAAACCGTCTGAAAAAATGCGAGTGAACCAAATACTGTACTCAAACACACTCTGTAACTGAAACTTCTCCACTAAAACTAATATACCTTTTTAAACGGGGTTAATCCAAGCAGCCGAAACAACGTTGGAAGGGGGTGAATGACAGAGTCGTCTGTTCCACTGCTAGTCACCTTAAGAGAGGTCTGATGGCTTTTATGGAACATGGAACTTTTTATGTACACCCTGTAAATGATACAGAGAGAGCTTAAATTACTACTGTGTAATATCCATAGATGCACTTGAATGCTCATTTCTACTATTCTACTCTATCACCAAAGCTATTAATTCAGCACACACGTACCTAATAGACAGAAGAATGGTGTCCATTACACCCAGCACATCAGGAGCAGACTTACAAAACCCTTCAATCTGAACCTTCTTATCTCTCACAAGAGGCAGCAGGCATCGAGACCACTCATTTGGTATACGTCCAATCTGTCCAAAATCCAATAAACTTTGAACATGCATAAACTACCTTCGGAAGCATTTCACATCTCTTCCTTCAGTTTCTATAGTGTTTTACTCCTTCTGTTAAGCTCAAAGTGTCCTAGTGTTCTTTTTGGATTTGTTCACGCAACGATGCTCGTTCGAAAATTAATGATACATAACTAAACACTAAATTTATCCCTCATAAAATTATGATAATGGTACCTTTCAAGGATAGTTATGTATGTCCAAAATTTTGATGTTTAAAAATAGGGCAATACTAAACCAATAGAAATATCAACAGCATGCATCAAGACTCAAGGGGTTGGACTACAGCTGTGTTTGCAAATTCAATCTGCTTTGCCCCAAGTTCTAAAAGAACTTGAAAAAATGCAATATGCTCCCTCGATACTAAGTATTTACATAAATAAAATACTAGATCAACAGAAAACATCTCATTACTGCACACAGATTGCATTCACAAACATAGCCATAAATCCCAACAAAAAAACTAAGCTTATTCAAATAAAGACATGATATCGTGAAAACAGACCTCTCCACCATCTTGGGTAGAGAACCTCACGATCTCCGAGTAAGCAGTAGCGGCCTGCCTTCCACGGCCACCACCATACCTTCCCGGCGACGGCCCACTCACCCGTCTTTCAGAAGGAAAAGTGAAATTCACCTGATCGCCTCCTCTTACCCTCCTCCCTTTACAAGTAGAGAGCCCCGTAACTTCGCCGGATCCCACAAACCACCACTCACTCTCATCCAAACTCAATCCCTCCTTAATGTACTCCAAATCAGCAGCATTATTACTTTCCATTGACCTTCTAGGACTACCAACCCGGTCGGAGTTACCATTTGACCCTTTTAGCTTTGAACTCTCAACACCAATCCCATCCTTGGCGCGATTCGGAACCTGGGGGGTGGTCGGGATTTCGGCTTTTCTGAAGCTTGTGGAGTCGAAAATGATGTTGATTGCTGCGGTGATGTCGTTTTTGGCCATGTGAAGGGCTCTGATTACGTCCATGTTGGAATAATCTTGACCGACGATTGATTGAACAGTCGTAATAAGTTCGTCGGTGATTTTGGTTCCCATTAGATAGAGTATTGCTACAAAAATGTACAGAAGGGGAAACACGAAACCCTAACCCTAACTTTCAAATCGAAAAAATCAAGTGAATAATCATGAACTTGACGGTGTGTAAAGGAATACGTGTATGTGTGTAAACAATTATTTGGGATTTTAGGACAGGAATGTTTTGAATAGGAGCATTGCGTGCGCGCGAGACATCAAATTTTCCCGCCATCGTCTCTTACGTGTGCGGTGTGTGAATGTGTGATGATGTACTCCGTATGTACATGTAAGCTTAGCGTTAAAGTGATATTTTTAATTAATTAAATGGCAAATTACAGAAATAGTTCATGTATTCAAAATATATTTGAGAAAAAAAAATTAATTTAATATTGCTTAATTTTGATTCATTTATTGAAAAAATTAAGCACAATTGATTCTCAATTCTAATTTCGATCCAATTAAGTTTGAAATAGAAATAAACATACATGACACTTGCT
>JAOTQG010087277.1:0-13818 GCA_025631175.1 Iris virginica
CGGGCACGGGCACGAGCACAAGCACGAACACGAACACGAACATTTTAATAAAAAATTTCGAACATGTTGCCGTGCCCGAGGGCACGGGCATTCGCTAGTTAATATATATGCCCCACCCAATTCAGTTCCCTAGTGTTCAAAGCAAAACTCACTAGCTAGCTACTACTTTTTTCCATTTTCTTTTCTATATATATATATATATATAAAAAAAAAAAACTGTTTGAAAACATAAAACTCGGGTATTAATTTCAGGAAATATTCCTAATTAAATTTGTCAATGTTGTTTAATAATTACTACATGTGCTGGCTGCCGCTGGGGGAGAAAGTTTCCCTCTCTTAACGCTGCAAAGGTCGGTTAGCTGCTCTATCACGGTGGAGGCTGATTATAGGACTCGGGGAACCATTTCGACAGCAGATGATGCTTCAGTTTCATTACCAATGCAAAAATGCCATAGCACGGCATGTGCAGCAACCCCACCGTTGCGTACCTGGCAGCAATTTTTTGATTTCCGAAAGTATCATATTAACTGTTGAATTTAATTAACCATACTCATGGACAAGTGTTTGTGAAGACTACATACCATAGTGGAGAAAACGACGATGACAGATCAAGAAATGGGTACGGCCACCTGTTTGATCAGAGAGATCGATCAATCAATCAATCGGTTAGTTAGTTAGTTGGCGTATACAGCAGCAACAAATGGATGAAAAACGATTGATTCTTGATTACTGAACGGAAGGCAGGTTAACTGTTTACCAAATTGAGATGCAAGCATGCACAATCCATTGGAAAATGACATATACAGCGGTCCAAAGGAAGAAGTATGCAATTCGAAACCATGGGAATCGCTGCAAGTCAATTACACTCGAATTTTTACCATCAAGAGAATCTCAAACCGATTGAGTTAACAGTTAGCAGTATTACTTATGCAACAGGAAACTTACCAAGCTATTCAAGGCAGTATCCCCAATCAGGAAAACAGCGTTAATTGTGTGCATATTTATAATCAACTGGAGGGCAAAAATACTGGATTAATTCTTGCCCAAATCAAAATTAATAGTAACTTGTATAAGCACGAGGCATCAGCTGAATACTTACAAAATTCAACTGATAATTTTTTATGGTAAGAAATGGAACTATTATAAACCAAAAGACGCAGTCTGTAAGCACAACCGCCCCTGCATTCATCTGTTCACAAGGACGGAATAAACATTTAACAATTTCAAAGCGGAGATGCTATCTTTCAGTTGCATTGCTGTTCTTTAAAATTCTGGTAGTTACCTGGAAAATGATTTGAAATACATAGCTCCAAAAGCCAGCAATTCGGCGATCACGTCTTTCCTCATTAGGGCCTAAGCGCTTATCAGCACGTCGCTCTGCATCAAACTCCTCGCTTCTATCACCACCCACCTTATTGTGATAGTGATAACATCCATACATGGAGAGCAATGAACCAAGCTTTACAAATACAACATAAAGGCTATAATTAGCAAAATGAAGATACCAAGATGAGGAAAAAGGCACCACCAAAGAAATTAAACAAGTATGTATAAGAATACAGGCTTTTGATGAACATACCCCAAAATAAATGGTAACCAATGTAAATGTCCACCTGCAAATCACCCCATACCAGAAGAAAATTTTCGGAATCAGCGAGTACAAAAAACCTAATAAAGGTGAAACTATACCAATGTGGGCAAAACTTAAGGGTGAAAACAAGAACTAGTTCTTGACTTGAAATGAAATGAAGCACAAATAAGCTTTCATATTTTGTGATTCTGTAAAACGCTTTTAAAGCTAAATTTTGGTTTCTGTATCAATTAAGCATAAACAAATTTGAAGTTTAAAAGTTGAAACTAACTGAAAGAATTATGTATGAAAGAGGGAGGAAGACAAAGTTCTGACAAAAGTTGAATTATGTATTTTAAGAGAATAATTGAAGAGTTTAATAAGATCACAAGTCTCTATATCATGTGAGAAAAAGCCAAAATCATTCCCATCTGATATGTTTAATTAAATGCAAAGAGTTGAGAAAGAAATTTAATGAAATGGATCTAACGAGGAAAGGTTCGAAAACTTACTGTGTATAAAAGTAGAATTCATTGCTTCCATCAACAGCAGAATAAAGGATGAGAAGAATCAAAAGCACAAGAAAAGCAATCACTCTAAAAGCTAGTAACCAAGCAGGATGTATTCCTTTCAAACATGGCCTCCAAACTTCATCATCATACAGTATTCCTACAGCTTCTTCTTCTTCTTCTTCTTGTTGATTTTCTCCTCTGTTTCCATTTCCTGAATTTCGAGGACCTTCGAATTTCGTAATAAGATATGATGCGAACCCCACTGATACTAAGATCCAAATTGAACATAGTAAGACCCTCCAGTTCAGCCAGTAACTGGAAGTTGCTGTATTGCCAGTCATGGCTGGCTGCCAACTACCCTTTGAGGCTCCTGTTAAGAAATCCATATATAGCTTGTAATTATTTCTACTTCAAATCAGTTTTGCCCTTGAGATTTCTTCCAGGCAGGAAATCAACTTGGGTGGGTTTACAAAAGAATGTGGTGGACAAGCTTTTAACTGAAAATAATTTAATGAAGGGAGAAGAAGAAAAGAGCTTTTGAGAAATTCTTGAACAAATGAATTTTCAGAATTTTTAAAAACCCTGACGAGAACCCTAGAAGAAAATAAAATTTAGCTTTACAAAGAGAGAATAAAGAATGAATGTGAAGAAGCTCTTTTAAAGGAAATTTAAGAAATCAAAACCCATTTAAACCCATGAATTCAGGCCTAAAAGAGAACCCCAGAATTGAAAATTAGGATGAGAGATGGGCAGCATAGAAGAAGAAGAAACAGAGGTCATGAGATGTCAACCATTTAACAGAATGGGTACAGATGATATAGACCTGTGAAGGGGCTTAAGGAAACACACAAAACGACCCATATGCATTAAACACTCGTTAAGAGCAGAAACATATCAGAGATTCCAAACTTTGGCAATGTATTTGCACAGAAAGATAAGGAAAGAGATGCAAAACAGGTAACATTTGAAAATGGGTAGATGAAAATAAGGCAAGTTCTTAATTGTAAGCAAAGGAAAGGTGAGATACTTACAGGGTAAAGCACAAGGTTGTGGTGTGTAGGAAGAGATGCTTTGCTTCTTTGCTTTGGAAATAAAACAATCAGAAAGAGAGAGAGAAGCTTATGCCCAAAGCCCACCACCCTTAAGCACATTTTCTCTCTCTTAAGCACACTTTCTCTCCTGTCCCTCTCTCTCTCTCTCTCTGTTTTATTATTTCTTATCCCAATAATAAGATCTTGTTAAAAAGGACATGTCTTTCGACATTAATCTTATTTAACAATCTCTATGAGATGCCCATGCAAATATAAAATTAATCTTTAACCTTTGAAGTTTTTTGTCACCTTCCCTTAGATGATGTTGCCAGTAGTCTTATGTTTTTGTATCTTATTTTTCATTATTCCAGAGGGAATAGCTAGCTAGCTAGCTAGGCCCCATTCACTCTTTTTCAATTGTGGATTTAATGTTGGATTGTTCCTACTTTGCTTTTTGTGATAGAAAAAACAAAAATAATTAATTGATTAATCAATGGATGGATGGGGGTATTCCCATTAATTAATTAACCGAAGTATACGGACGGGGATGAGGTAGTATGTTGTAGGAGTACAATGGAATGTCGGTATAAGAGACATAAGACCATAATTGACCTTGACCAGCTATCCTACGTTCTAACTTTAGCCAAATGATTGAAATTTCATTAATCTTTGACCTTTTTTTTTTTTCCTCCCTTTTTTTCCTTCTTTTTTTTTGCAATTTAGTCTTAACTTTGAAATTTAAAAAAATTAAATAAATAAAAAAGATTAATGTCTCATTGTAGCAGTATGTAGTAACCATATATCACCCTATTATAACTTTTAATCATATCAAATTGCAATGAACAGTAAGTAAAATATTTGTAATTGCACTCCCGATTAATTAACTATACAATGTAATTAAGTTCAAAATGAATCAATAGCCAATTAAAAATCAAAATTTACATAAAAATGATGTACGTAGAAACAATATTGAAAAAAGAAATATCGCTTACTAACAGTTATAATAACCATAGACTATCTTATCATGGTATGCCATAATTTTTGTTTTTTGATGAAAATTCGTCTCGTTCAGTTTTTGAAAAATCAACATAACTTATATTGAAGTAGATATTTTTAATATATTAATTAATTTTTAAAATTCGTAAGATTATTAAATAAACTATCAATAATATCTTTAGTCAAAATTGATCCAAAAAAATTAAAACAAGACATTCATTTATGAACGTACTATGTCTCCATTTGGTTATGACGTTTTTTTTTTTTGCATTTTGATTTTTTTTCCCTCCACTTTATCACTTTCCACGACTTTTAATCTCTCTATTTTATCCTAAAATTAAAAACTAAAAGACAAACTGCGTATTTCGGTAATTACAGAGTGCTACATAAATCTGAAGATGCCGAAAATAGGATTAGGAGAAGCGAGTACAAGTATTGAGTCAGGACTGATGTGCGTAAATGGGCAATAAGAATAAGAATAATGTGTGTGGGACTGTCGCGTACTCCTCCGGATCGGTTTACTTCAAAATACAGAACACACTCCTTGCATGTTTGTTTTAAGACAAGAAAAGTGTGCCCTAGCTAACCAGAGAATGGGTTTACTTAATTTGGAATTATGTTGTTGGGGGGTCCCACAGGACACACTAGTCACCCAGCCCAACCCAACCCAAATCCATCATGCAAGTCAGAACAACGGTTAAGAGGCGCGATTGTTATTTTCCACTCGGGGGCAAAAGAATATTTTAGTGTCTCGCTCGCATCACCCTCACCTCATGAAATTGACATGCTTCTTGTTGGAGATACTACTACTAATAACGTTCATACCGTGACAAATCCGGACTCCGGAGAGAGAGAGAGAGAGAGAGAGAGGGAAACTGCCTGCTAATTGCCTCTTTTACTAACGCTTCCCTCGTGACACCAAATCATCATGCTTTTTTACTTTGCTGGTTTTGTTACATGCAAAAAAAAAATTAATCATGCAAATTCAGTACCAGATTATTTCCCAACAGCAGTATAATTTGATTTAACTTTAAAATAAATAAATTTATATATAAACATGATATTTTCTTATATAAAGTTGGAACTTAGCCGAAGAAAGGGAATTAGGCACGTAACAATATAGCGGATTTTAATTCGATCCGTTAGGAACTCCATCCGCTTAAAGCCAATTTAAATTGGACAAAAAATTTCAATTAATCATCTATCCGTTTAACCAGTTAACCAATAGTTAAATGGATTGAATTGGATTTGGATTTGGACAATTACCGTCCGTTTATGATTACTAATTGAATATATATAAATATTATATATACTCTTTATTTACTATAAAAACAAAAACAAAAACTTTAAAATTATATTTATAATATTTATATACCACTAAATTATTTTTGAAAAAATTTCGTTAAAAATTTATGAATATGTTATTATTTACTTTATTATTTTGAGAATAAATTTTTTTAGGATCTTATATATAATTGATAGCTATCAAATACATCAGTATTATTATTTACTAGATCGGGTATTACATCGATATTTACTAAACAATCGCCTGTAAATTATGTTTATAATTTTTTTATTAAATTGATAATTTTAAAATATTTATTTCTTTTAAAATTTATATAATAATTATGTAATATATATTATAGATGGATTAATTCGATCTGTTAATCCAAAATTCAACCCCGAATGAATTTGAATTTGAATTTGAATTAGCTTTTGATTCATCCAATAATTAGTTGGATAAAATCTGAATTCATCACGAATTAAATTAAACGAATTAAAATTTAAGTTAATTCGTTCATTTATGATCCATTTACAGCCCTAGGCACGTTACATATCCACAATTGCTTATATAACAATCTTATTATTAAAATTAAATTAAAATGTGTTTTCACATGGATCCCAATTTTACCCTCGCATAAAAGAATAGATGATCAGATAAAGGAAAAAGAGAAAGAGTTGTCATTTTCTTGTTTGATTCCCTTGTCTATATATTGTTGAATTACTGAAAAAAAGGTTAAGCCAATTTGGCTTGTCAGACGTCAACAATGTTAATGTTGCTTTCTACTATTTTACTTTCCAGGCATCACCTCTCTTTGCTTCTTTCTTTCTACTCTATTGGGCAAAAAAAAAAAAAAAGAGTAAAATATAAGTAATTAAGAACATGAATATAAGTAAAATATAAATAATATTATTAATAAACTAATTATTTTGACTACTTATTACTCCCACAGTTTCAAAATAAGTGACAAAAATTTTATTTTTTTTCGCCCCCCTAAATAATAATTAATGTGCGCTTAAAATGTACCAGTATATAGAAGTAGAGGGATTATTCGTAACATTGATCGATCAAATAGTTTTATCCTTTTTCGACGGAAAAAGGAGTATGCTAGATTAAATTAAACATTGCGTCGACTTCTATTCTTGAAGCAGAAGGTTTTGTGATTTTTAACTGATAAATCACCAAGTAGAGTACCTAGACTCGAAAGCTTGCTCTACAGGTTTAAAATTATTACTCAGCTCGAGCTCACTCAATATCTCCTCGACAATTTCACTATCTTATTAAACATGATCAAAGTACTCTACCCCAGAGCAATAAAACCGAACTGGGTGAGCTTCATAAGTGATTGCGACCAGACCCTGACTTGACAGCTAAACGAGCTAAACTCTCAATCTCTTTCAAGCTCCTTTGAAACCCAATAATAAGCCTCCGAAGTCTGAGCAAGTCAAATTCTCGCTTTGAAACACCACTAATAAGCCTTTGAGCAAGTCAAACTGGATTTGGCTCGGCCCCTTTGTACCACCCCCCTCGTAAACCCTTTTAATCATTCTAAGCTGCTGCTAGGGAGCTTTATTGTACAAGATATGCACCACATAAACAAAATGATACGAATCAATGACTGCTTTTTCTCACCAGTAAAAAGACCCAACATATGATATGACCAAAAAAAGTGAAAACCATTGTTAAGAAAACTTCTATTTTCCTGCAGCATAATTCCAGGAAATTGAAAAAGAAGTATTAAGTGTGTGCATTTGCATAATCTTGTAGGAGCCACTGTCCATGTTATAAATGGAATCCTGACATAATCCACTAAATATACAAGCCCCAAATACAATGTCTTCATTCTATAAACCGTACAGAAAATCAGAGTTAATTTTCCAAATTGCCAAGTAAATGCAGGCGTAATCAATCCACGAAAAATAGTTCAAGTAGATTGGACAGATAAGTGCAAACAGACTATCGGGAACAATCAAACAACATCATGATGTAAATGCATACCCATTAAAAATTTGAAACATAAGCATGTACCAAGGCACAAGAAAAGAGAGGTGAATGGGATACCTTTGAATTTCATGGTGGATTATGGAGACGAGGCAAGCAAATCTGGGTTGGCTCCTATGAGTTCAGAGGTGCAATATCTGCAAATGGCACAAGCAATAGTGCAAGTCCATCATGAAGGTTTAAACCCTGCTAGATGGTTCAATCAGGCAAGTATGTGAGATAGACAAACAGGTTGGGCACTTAATAGTCACTTCTTTAGTGCAGTCTCAACAAAGTGAGAAATTCAAGGGGAACAGTTAAAGAGTTAGTTCATGACAATGCCCAATAAGTTTGAAAGAAAAGAAAGACAGCTCTCCCCAAACTGTTACCACTGTGCATTCGAGGATCCCCAGGCAACCAGTATATTTGTGATTTATCTGAATGATTTTTCTACTGTGCAAAGGCCGTAATCTCTAGAAACATAGACCTTACAATCTAGCACTATTGCTTCAGATAGTCATAATCTAAACATTCAATTACACCTGATTCTTTTTGATGTGTTTGCCATACAAAAGAAATTACAATTTCATATCTACAGATTACTAATGAGATTCTTACAACCAGATTCCTGGGCAAGTTGAACAATAGTTCTTACACTTGGCATGTAATTATATACAGGCTTCAACAGATTCACTTCTAAAAGCTAAAGTATAGCTCTTTGGCACAAAAATTGGTATACTTCATTTACATTCACTTCTTACATCCTCCAGAGGGGTCACAGTTAACTTCTCAAAAAGTATCGGTGTCATCCCCCAAAGTGGAAAGAGAAAAGGGAGCAACAGCAACATTGAATGTCCTTGAGCCTACTTTATCAATATGCTTCATTTCAAAGTCACCCTCCTGCAAGGTAATTATAACTTTATAAACAAAAACTTCTTGAATGAATTATCTAAGAGACGGTGGTCGTCCAAAGCCATGTGGAGAAAGAGATTATACTACAGAGCATATCTAGATTTGGTCAGTGGTCATTAAGCCAAAATTCCCCGAGTTGCAGGCCGAGCACCAGCAGAAGTGAGCCAAATTTATACTTTTCCTTTCTCTCATCAAAAATGCACACAAAGTACAATCAAAAGGGAGATGTATGGCCCTTCGAACAATGGAAGGTGTGATAAAAATACTCCCTCCACGCCAATGAAGAGGTAGACTTTGACTTATTGTGCAAGAATAATACTAAATTTACAACCCAATTTTTCCAGCCTAATGTGTCAAACATAGAATGGTTTAAAAAGAAGTGGGCACTCTGTGTGCATCTTATTTGTCAATCATTGGTTGATTAATTTAAAAGTTGTAAGATTTTCGGGATGTTTTGAGTTGTATGTGTAGTAGTATTCAACTAAGAAATGGTTGAATAAATGTTTTCCCAAAATACTGGGCAATAGTGTGGCCAGAATCTCAACTTGCTTCAGTTTATTTGACACGTCACAAAGTCATCAACCAATTCATGCTGCATTATAGTAATTTGTGCTAAACAAATGTTTTCCTAGAAAGAAAATGGAGAAACTAAAAAGTGAAAGCTTCCGGCTTACCTTTTCAATTGGATGCAAGTAGTACAATTTTAGCCAGGATCAGAAAACAGGAAATGCTAACAAGTGCCTTAAGGGCACACTAGTTAAGCATCTAAAATTTAAAATGTTTTGCATTGGAAACCAACAAGTGTAATCAATGATACCAATCAATGCTCAAATATTTATTTCCAATGCAAAACATTGCTATTTTTAGATGTTTAACTAGTGCCTTAGGCACTTGTTAGCATGACCCTTAAAAAAACAATAAATATAAAAAATAAACTCATCGCAGTAACCATCCTTATTAACTATACTATGCACCAAGTAGTTTCCTTCCATCGGTACAAATGTACAATCCATAACTACAACGCATAGCAAGAGAATAGCACTTCATGACAAGGCCTAAAGATGTCTTTAGTAGCAGCTTCCAGCAGAAATAATGAATTTACAGTTGACGTGTATCCATAAACGAAATGAGGCGGACAAAAGTCTTTCAGCTTACCATTCTCCCACTAGGGGTGGTTAAAGGGCACGCCGAAGAATATTCAAATCCAGTATTAGGAAGTAAAACAGGCTGCTCACCAATTACACCAATGCCCCTGCAACAACGAAGATAGATGCGTAGTGCAGCATGAGAAATTGTTTATCAACAAACATGAAACCATGAATAGCAAAACTACGAATGCACATACCAAACATTTTCAGTTCTCTCGTTGGCATCAGTAATGATCCAGTGCCTTCTAAGGAGTTGAACAGCACGAGTTGAATTATTAGTTATTCTTATTCTATACGCGAAAAAGTACTGGCCCTTTGAGGGCTGACTGCGCCCTTCAATGTAGACACTCCTTACTTGAACCCTGATCCCCTGAAACAAATAAAATTTGACAGTCATTTTTCTTATTGCATGAATCGCTGTAAAATTTATAAAATTTGAGCCATAATAAAGCTTATTAACGAAATCCAGGCAGTAAGGCTGCAAGGGTAAATAACAGGTTCAAACTAAATATTTCTGAGCTTCTAAGCTGAAGCTTATGTTATCACGCAGACCACTGTAGCCCAACAAACAATACTAAATCAGTAGATGAGCGCAACTCTAATAATTCACAATTTCACACTGCTTCCACTCAACCGTTTTCATCTAGAATATCAAGTAGAGTTATGTTTTATTGCTATCAAATAGAAAGTTGACAGTAAACCAGAAACTTGAAATCTTTACTCAACTCAACTCAGCTCAAATTGGGTCGGCTCCATGAATCCTTTTCCGTCATTCCACATGATCCAATGTCAAGTCACCACATAGGCCACGGTCCTTCATATCTTTTTGTATTGCGGTTGTCCATGTTATCGTTGGCCTACATCTATGGCCCTACACTAGTTTGATTAAGATTGATATCTTCACACTTCCTAACTTGAAATCTTAACTGCCCATAATCATAGTATGAACTTAAATTTACTACTATTATCACTGTTAATGCTTAACCTGAAAAATAACCGCCACCAAGCCATTTCTTGAGGATTCAATGATGCAGCAAGCAGAGGGGATTCTAGGGGTGCTTAGGCTTGTCAGGGAGAAGTTTGGGAATGTTTCTTTCTAGCACCATGAACAATTTCAGAGAACAATATTTAGGGCAAAACATAGCTGATTTGGGTGGCTAGGGTTTGTGATTTGTGAGTTAAGGTAATGAACAAAACAGTTGATTTGCTGAAATTAAGAACACAATAAAGAAGAGAGAAAACACAGGCTTCATGCAAAGGCTACTTGGGCATCACATTCCAAATTCTTGCACCACTAAATCAAGAAAAGCACAAGCTCATAGCTTCTGGAAACTCATAATGTGAATCCCACCATATCACAGAGACTGAAAGCATTACGAGTACCTAGGTTAATACATAGGTGTGCAACTAATTCCCCGGCCGAAGTCCTCGATGGATACATAACTATGGAACCAATTCCAACTAATTGCACTAGTTAATGATTCCAGATTTAGAAGCAAATTGGAATTCTGACATCCTGTTTGATTACATGATGAATGCAGTTACTTATTTTCAGCAAAGTCCAAACACATGGTTTTGAGAAGGAACCTTTTTAGTTGGAATTGCCAAGATATAATTTATAGAACTGACATAAACACCCACATAAATATGTCAAATATTCATCAACAATTTTCCATGATAAGGAGTTTAGCACTAACTACGTTATGACTTCCAAAACATAACAAGTTGTCCATTCCTTTTCACTATCTCGCGAAAAAAACAAAAAAAAAATAATAATAACGCCACAAGAAAGTAAGAAATGTTCACTTAATTTTTATAAGAGAGTGAGATAAAGAGGGTAATGTTACGATGAAAATGGGCATAAAAAAACAACTGAAGAAGAAATCTAGTAAATCTGAATCGTGTTACTCAGCCACCATCACAAATATTTTATCCACCAACATCACCCGAAGATAGATAATCATTCAGTCTTCTTTTTCATCATCTCTGATCATGAAGAAGAAATCTAGTAAATCTGAATCATGTATGACTGTATGAGTATCATGTCATCCCTATGCCGCTATTACAAAGATAGATCGAAAATATGACCTAATATAAGGGATAAATTAAAGCTGTCTTCTAATAAGAATACCAAATGCAATAAATCCAACTACCATCCTCTTTTAAATTTACATGTAGCATACCAAGCTCTATTAATTTCATCTTTTTTTACTGTTAGCTATAAATTTAAGAGACAAACTATTGGCAATAAAGACGACATGCTAACAATACAGGAATACTTAAACAAGACTCATGGATTTGTATTATAGTGCATTCTATGAACTGAAATCATAAAATTATTCTTAAATTGCAAATTAAGTAGCAGCTTATATCTAATTATACCCTGTATTAAGACAAATTAGGAAGCTTGGTTTTGTTCTTGATTCATGTTTTCCTTGGCCCGTTGATGGATTATATCGGGAACACCGAGAACATTTAAAAATGGACAATCCTGTAGAAGTTCAGAGAACCGCTTCTAATCTAGAGTATCGCCTCTAATACAACTGAAATAGATACACAAAAGAGCATGGAGATTATAAATACAAAACAGATTCATGTTATAAACTCAAAGGTGATTGGATTGACAAATGTAAAGGAATTCTTTGGAAAAAGGTTGCATATTACACTTTGATTCAATAAAAAAAAAAATCTAGCACAGAGAAGGCCTGAATTCCTCGCACCACGATCCTAGTGAGGCCAGTTAATGCCTGAATACATCACTTGCAATATTCTATTATTTCCCTATCAAAACTAAAAGCTTTTAGCTTAGTACAAATATCTGTATCAGCTAATAATGTGCATCTCAAAGTGTTTTTAATCAATCAGTAAACATCATTACTGAACAAACACATTGAGTAACCAACAGAGATAAAAAAGCAAGATGCTTATCATACCAATGTCGTTGCATCACTTGAACATTTCAGGAGACAGTGAGGGGCAATTTCTTTTAGCTCATCACGGTACCTAGCTGCATCCTGGAAAGACAAGAATCAAAAGGCTGGGGAACATTAAAAGATGATTAGCTGAAATGAATTAGCAAACATCCGCCATATATCACACCATATTATTAATAGCTTGTTACTAATAATCAAGGGTACAGTCTAGCTGCATAATAGACAAAAATATTATATAAGCACGGTGTACCTCAAACCTCTCGTCTACAATGGCTTCTCTCATCAAACACCGAAGACGCAAAACCGGCTCCTCCTCTTCTAACGATTTCAATGAATCACGAATTCTTGCAGCTTCTTTGTAATCCTAGAATCGCAATGTATAAATAACAAATTACATAAATGAAATAGCAAACCCTAACATATGCAGAAACAACAATATCAAACCTCTGATTTGGCGGCAACTTCCATTTGTTGTTTCAATAGAGCGTAATTTTGGCTTCGCAAAAGGAAAGAACTCGCACTCTGGCTTTGGTTCTCAGCTCCAGCACCGCCACCGTTATCCCTCTCCGTAGCACATGAGATTATCCTAACCGGTCTCACCTGATAACTCCAGCTTAATCCTTGTCTTCTCGTACCGGATTCATTGTCCCCGAAACCGGAAGTAATCCGAGACGGCCACGAAGACCTTCCCGTCGCCCCGGTATTAGAATCCATAAGCACATTCAAGCTTAACGACTGCATTTTCCGAATTGCACCTCGATAATGTTCTCAATCTTTCTCCCTCTTACTCGGAAGACGGGAAGATATTCTGAGGAACTTTTTTGAAGGATCGATTGATCCGCAGAGATTGGAAATAATTGAGGGAATTTGTGTACGGTGAATCGGTGATGGTGGGAGGGAGTGTGAAGCGGAGAGTGCCAATGTTCCATTTGCCGTACTATTGGAAAGATTATGAGGTTATTTTGGGAAGTGAAAAAAATCATTTGCGGTTTTGTGGAAGATATATTTACACGCGTCAGCATCGGAATGTATTTGGAGATCCGGCGGTCGTGTGGTTTTCCGGCCTCTGATTTTTCACAATAATTATTTTTTTTTTTGCTCGGATGAGGAACATATGTACTCATTTTTCATTTATATATACAAAACCTATACAACTTCTTATATTAATTAAATATATTCATACAAAACATACTTTTTGCGCAGATCACCCTCGTGATTCGATCAAATTTCGTTGTTCCCATCAGATTTGGCCATTATACAAATCTTATCCTTCTATCCATTTTAATTAATTCAGTTAATTTATAATTTTTATATAAATAAAAAATATTTTAAATATATTGATTTAATAAAAAAATTTAAAATTTAATATAGTTGATGACAATTACTTTAAAACTAGGTGTATTTAAATTAAAAATTAATATATATTCAAACTAAAAATAAAAGGGGAAATGAAA
>JAOTQG010087388.1:0-10383 GCA_025631175.1 Iris virginica
ACTTATGTGTATTTTATATCACATTATGTACATAATTTATTATATTTATGTGCATTTGGGCGCACCTAACACATCGTATGCCTAGGCACACGGTATACCAACCGAAGTAACCCACCCCTTACTTATGAGACTTTCTGTTAAGAAATCTAACATTTGTAACCACCCGCAAATCACAGGGGTCCTATGTATCGAGTATATTACCGCAAAAGAGTAGTGTGCATAAATTGCAAACCATAGGAGGAGGGTTGTTTGCAGTTTACACAAAATAGAAAATATTTTTCAAATTTAAGGATTAAATGCAGATAATTGCTACCATGCATACATCTTAGGCTCAAGATTGATTTAAGAACAAAAAGAGGTTTTCTGGTGTGGCATTTGAGTGGGTGCGAAAAGCACCCGAATTTCTTCATTTGCAATTATACATCCTTGACAACCCAAAAATACGGACGAAAAGAAAGGGGAGAAAATTCAAGATAAAAGCATTGTAAGAATCTCTCCCTGGCTATATACAGATCCCTACACCCGTTCTCAAGAACGTGAACCTGCTAGGAAGTCCTCAATGGAGAAACTGGTTCGTACTTCATCGCTGCAAATACATCAGAACAAATTAGTACATCAAGAAGAAAACAGCCAGCCAAGGGAATGGAAACTACATGCACATTGCAATCATTTTACAAAGACAAGCCACCCACTTGCCAAAAACAAAATAGAAACTGAATAAGGGAGGCTTGGCCGCTTAGGAAGGACATCTTTCCCAATCTGGATCGGTGACATAAGATACTATACTCAGATTGTCAAAAAGAAATGAGGGTAAAAAAAAAGAATGTCAACCCACATCACCCATCTGCTCCGGTGATCTAACTCCAAATTAAGTTTATATCTTTGGTTCTCTAAACAGAGAGCCAGGAATATTATAGTATTTTCTCTAGCATTTTACAAGTTTACCATATAAGTAACTACAGGCTATAGCCAGCACGATGTAGTTGGCAGAAGACTCATTTGAGACTGTCAAAACCAAATGAAACCACAAGGAACCGAGGACCAACTTTTTGGCAAGTATTTAACCACACATTGATATACTGGACCAGTAAAAGATATTACCAATTTAAAACACATTACTCCGTTGCAGATTGGCAGTTGATTCCACGAGTGAACCTATAATGCTCTCACCAACTTCAGTCTTGCAAAGAGGGCACAAAGCATTGATCTTCAACCATTTGTCCACACAATCCTTGTGGAAAAAATGGCAACATGGCAATTCCCGAAGCTCATCATTATTTGCATACTTAGCCAAACATATGCAGCAAACCTGCAAGACAAACGCAGCAAATCCAAAATGCTTTAACTTGAGGTAAATATTAGGTAAAAATTATGTAAGAAGCCTCAAGAAAACCAGAAGAAGAAACAGGTGAAGTGATGGATGAACTAACCGCATCTTCTCCAGATATGGCACGCTCCTTTTCTGTTCCTGCAGCCACAACCCCACCTTCACCGGCACCAGAATTGGTTTCTTTATCATTTCCGTGTTTATTTTTTTTAATCTTAAACTTGTAGGTGGGAAGCGAATTGATTGACTCGGTAGTGGCTCCCCTATTTTGAGTCAGATCCTCTCTAAAGCCCAGGACCGAGATTATACAAGGGAGGCAGCAGCAAATTGTGGCACACAGGATAAATGGCATTGCATACCCAATACAGCTAAAGGTAAGAAATACTATACATAACCTGCAACAAGGGGTATATATGTTGGAACTGTGTGAAGTAACTGACCATAAACAGGAGAAAAGGTATAGGTGAAATAAAAATGGGAATGGTATGTACCTGTACAGATTTGGAGCATCTTCGGCAGAAGAGTGCCCTCCGAAGATCCAAACGTTGCCAACAACAAACCACACCGCAAAGAAGCAATCCAGACCCATCTTAAAGTATTCCACCATAGTCTTGAATCTGCAAAAAACACAATATGTGTATTTATCTGTATACATTTCCCAGAATAGAGCATGTATCCATCTGGCAATTATTGACAAACATAACATAAAGCTGAGCAGCTTACCCAAGCACAAAATTTAAACCACAGCATACCGCATCCTTACAAATTCTCCCAATCCCGATAGATCATGGTGTGCCCCTCGATCATTATAATATCACCCGTATAACACTTTTCAACTAGTGTGCTTACTGGTCTACACCGTATCTCATATATGGGTTACTTATACCCCTCTTACATGTGCTTGTTTCCAGTTTAATGATTTAGTACATGTCCATCCTAAATTGTCATCTAGACGACACTCATATTTTTGAGAATGTAAAGTTCTTGGGTGCCAATATCCATTTCTTAATCTAGAAACTTTGAATAATGGACATCTATATAACTTCCCATCTGCTTGGCATGTAAGATTCACATAGTACTGAATTACTTTGGTGTGAGCTATTTATACCCCTCAATTGTAGACTTAACTATTTTCAAGGATGGAGAAGGGGACGAAAGAAGCAAAATGGAAAAACAAACAAAAGCAGATTATTACGATCAGAAAAGCAGCCCGTTTGAACCAAAATATCTGTTTGTAAAATTAGATCTTAGATGACCTTTCTCCATTCATCACACATCCTTTTAGAGGGCATACCTTATCAAACAAATTAACTAGCCATGAATCTCTGATGTCTCTTTGGAACATCTACATCTCATACCGAATTCTATTTAAACCTAAACCCAGCCTATTTTACAGTCTTCTGTGCATTCGTCAATGTTAAGTTACCAACTCAATTAAGCTTCGGCAATAAACGAGACAAATATATCAAGTCCTAACACTACCTTCATGTGCGGGTCAATATCAAGCACTAACATTAATCTCAAGTGATCACTAGATGCATCAGACACCAAACATAACACCAACTCCTGCACCAGCAGTAGTGGGGGAAACGAATGCAAGTGGTGACTTGAACTTAATACCTTGCAAAACCAGACCAAGTAAGCACAATCTTGCATGACATTCCACAACAGACCAAGACTCGACTATGGAGCCCCTCAGAGGAGGGAAATAATCAAAGAAAAATGTGCACCACATCAAACTAGATGCTTTCTCATTGCATGAAGGCAAGTAAATGTACTCTATATACAGCTTGTTGGCACTCTTCTGAATCTTTGTCTTTTGTAACTTCGTGTAAAGGTAATTGTATGCCTTAGATTTCAACTACTATTTCGTATATGCCTTTGATGCATGTTCTTCAGTTTGGCCATGAATAACTATAGAAAGCAGCTCTTTACACCTTAAAACAATGCCATCAAATTAACTAAGAACAAACAAAAATATCTATCATGAAAAATACTCCAAAATGTTTGAACATCAGATTAGATACTATCTCGTTTCATGGCAGCACCTTTACACATAATACCTTTAGCATGATAAATGTCCCCCTCGGCACAATAGATTTTCATCAGCCTAAGAACCACTATCTTTTTGCGAACTGGCAAACCACTCGTGGTTCACATATTTTCATGTTTACAATTGACTTTTCTTGACTTTTTCATGGTTCACAGTTATAAAATTTCATGGTTCACTGTTATAAATTTCATAGTTCACATATTTTATGGTTCACGGTTATATCAATTTCATGGTTCAGACTTGTAAACTTTCATGGTTCACATCTTTTATGGTTCAGTTATATCAATTTCATAGTTCACGGTTGAAATTTTGATGATTAACTGTGGTTCACAAGTTCACTAATTAGGAGTGGTTCGCATCCAATCATGTTCCTATGTCCATATATATATATATATATATATATATATTTGTATCATTTCTCACGAAAATGCTGGCTCCGCAAGGAAACTTGACACCCTCCAGTATAAAACTTGATCTAATAACATATATTTGCTCAAAGATGGGGTAAGATATCAAACTTGTGACTGTAATACGGAATCACTCACAGATGCGCAGGAATAGTTACTGCACTTTGAAATTCAAGATCAATGTTACCCTGATTCCTACCTGCTGTCAAATTCTTTAGAACATTACATTTACCTAAACATCACATTTTTCTTCAATTCCGTTTAAATTCGCAATTATTGACTAGTTTCTCCACATAAGCGATGATGAGCTAGTGTGCTGTCCTTTTTTTCCCTTCTTGTTTGATACTAACCTTTCTGAACAATGATATTTAATAAGATATTAATTTGCATTCAATAATAGAATACTAGGATCAACACCTAGTGGCAAAGATGATTTTTTTATTTGATTAGAAAATTAACACTTTCACTTCTGGAGCCCAAGTGACTTGATACTAGGTACAAACAGGCTACTGCCGCTACTCATGTTCAATTCTTAGTGAAGTGGACGATTGGCTAATAATTTCTTGATTTGGACGAAATTTATATCTGGATAATCCTTTTATAAAGTTAACATCAAAATCCAAAACCTCTTCAGTTCAAAGACAATTGAAGTCCAAACCTTCCATTCAGTTTACCCTTCAGGCAGCGTGTGATCAAGGCTGAACATTCTACACAACACGGGCATTAGAAGAGAGCCAACATAGATTGAAGTGGAATTGACAGCAGCCATTGTAGTAACAACCAATAAGATACCTGTGATCCTCAATGTGCCAATGCAACAGATAGTCACAAGATGCTTGCGAAAGGATGCATTCATGACTCATGTACTCAGAGTGGGATCCATTAGCAAGTTGGCAAAGTTTGGGTCTGAACAAGACATTCACTAATGAGCTTACTGGAGCATCCCCCTGAGTTAGCCCCACTTTTATTATCTGACCTGTTTTGCCATGGTTCCCCAGAGGAAGATAGTTTTTTCTAAAGATATTCTTTTTTTTTTCTCTGTTTCTTCTTAAGTTTATTTTTACCGGGTTTGTCTGTACTCTGAATGTTTTGCACCGTTTCATTCTTTTTCATAAAATTACACATTAAACCAAAATAAAACATTTTAAGACATACTGGTTCTAGAGCACGTTAACTGAAGGATCATTGCCCTTCAACAGTTCAGGGGCTTAAGGAGGAACAATGATGCTTTAGAAGTCCATTATTTTATGCAGTATATTTAGGATGAATGTTGGAAGCTTCTGCGAAGGGTAACCCCACGTGGGAAGGGGAACTTATTCGTGTTGAATGCTCGACATTTCCTGCCTATAGTCCTAATACAAATATTTCATGTCACACAGTCTTTACTGGAAAGAAATCTCCAAGTTAATTCAAGTTAAGCCGTAAGCAGGTGTTAACTGACCTTGAAATCTTATCTCTGTCAATACCAAATTGACCACTTTCAACTGCCAATGAGTATAAATATGCCAAAGATCATATTTGCTCCATTACATCGTCTAAAACCCTCTAGAATAATGAATCCCTTCCCATCTAGCGCATTCCAATAATAAGCTTCAGATGGAAATCAAAGATCTCTCTCATTCAATTAAACCATTCATCAATCAACTCTCAAATTCACATCAAAAGAACACATGTAAGAAACTTACCCGAGTTCAAGATTCCATTCCAAACTTCAGTCATTTTATTAGTTTGTATTTAATTCGCAGATGAGAATGATGACCTACCAGGTCCTACCTAACGGCGTAAGACGCTGTTCACATGCTTTTCTTCCAAATTGCCCCAGGCCTATGCTTTTTTAAATCCAATTGTAGATACATCACAAGTTCTGAAGCTCCTGCCATTCGGGGTTCGTGAAAGGTCTAATGTAGGTGGCCTTACCTACGTAGGGAGGCTCGCTATTTCCAAGGCCACAGATACTAGTTTCTAATTGAGCCAATATTCAACCTTAGTCCCTGTCCCTCCCTCCTGCATCTCCAAGGCTAACAGCAATTTCAGATACCGAAACACAGAACTACCACCCCTCCCTCTACCAAGCCTCTTAAGAGAGTAAAAACAGTAAATCAACCAATAAAAAAGAGTGAGGAACATTGCTCTCCTTGGATCATTGAGTTTGTAATTGATTCTTTTTCCCTTTGCAAACAGGCATGGATGGCTTGTGGAAAGTCCAGGTGCTCAGACCCTCAGAGAGTTTCTGCCATGTTCAGATTTTGTAGTTGACTTCAAACTTTCAATGTATTTCAACTAGCCCTTGATCTCATATCAATTTTATTCATCAGCAAAAGGCATAGTTTGAGCAGTGTAAATAACCCTCCAGTTATTTTCTTGGCTCTATCATGCTGCTGCAATGAGAGAGAGATTAATAGAGGTGCAAATGTGATGAATAGATGGCTTTGTTAGGTCATCTTGAAAATAGACAACTACTCAACTTCTGTTGCAGGTTGGGAGGGGCATTTTCCTAGGTTCTCTAACCCAACCACCCACCCACCACCGGTAGCCTCTCCTTTCCCCCAGTCTCAACTAGTTGATGTATGTAGTCCTCTGGTTTGGCATCATTTTGCAAATTCAGTTGAATGCTAAGTTTTCTTTTCATGAGTGCATCCCAACTTTGCAACAAAATCTAAACTAATCCTCTTAGGTAAATTACCACTAATGAAATTAAAGTTCCAAAAGTTTAAACATAAATAACCAAATATTCACTAAGATGTTATCCAGAGTAAAAACTCCTCGAACATTCCGAACATCATGTTTCAGAAAGAAAAAAGAAGACAATGAAGGATTGACCGAGTATACAAAACTTATTGGAGTGAGTACACAATACTACAAATGGCATCCAACTCATAATTGGCGAATTCGTAGGTTCAATTCCTACGCAGTGTAGAAGACAACCTTATCAGCTTTAGAGATGGCACAAAAAATTACTTGAAATTAAAATGCCAAAATTACCTGATCAAGTTAACAGAAACAATTCATACCTTGAATTTACTGCTCCAGCAGTTTGGCCACCTCTAGTGGCTGTACCAGTAGAGGTATGATCATCCACTTCGGACGTCCTCGTATTTGAAGAAGAAGCGTAAGAGGTAGTTCTACCTGACAGGTTGATGGCAGGACCCTGACGGGCCTGCGATGAATCTTGCTCCGAGGCCTGGTTGCGATAACGGTAACGCCAAAAAAGTAGAGGGAGAGTAGCAATACATCCAGAAGCATAACCTATAACCCATGGAAATAATGGAGCATGAGGATGCTCATGCCTTGACAAAGATAAAACAACAACCGCTGCTATAATTTGGCTCACGGTTATAACTAACTCAAAAGATATCCAATAGCCCGAATTTAAGGGACTCCTTCGTCGGCCATTCCCATTCCCTCTCCTAGCAAATGTTGTATTCCTTCCATTTGATCCATTGTTGGTGGTGGATAATGAATGTTGGAACGGCAGAACTCCATTTGAGTTTGACCCATTGGGGGCAGAAAGTGAATTGTGAGAAACAGGAGCTCCTACACTAGTAGAAGGCTGGTCCGCGTATGTTCGAGAGTTCAAGCCATTAACAGGTCTATCCAGTGATGAGCTAGAGGAGGAAGCATCGCTGCTACTTGTTATGTCAATCACGTGCTCATTCTCATTGTGATGTTCTGCTCGCTCCATTAACAGTGGAAATTTGTTGGATTGGATTTTACGATGTAGGCCCAGTAAGGGGATGGCCATCTAAGCCCAACAGCAAATCAAGAAGTTGAGAAAACATGGGATGTGAAAATCCAAAGCCACTTCACATCAAACCAAAAGTTGCACACTCTTGTCTTATGTAGTTGAATCCTCAGTTGTATCTCACGAGTTGGATAAGCACGATTGCATTACGATGTGTGGATAGCCAATCAAGGATTCCTCTGTAAAGTTGAAATGTGCATCAGTAGGTAAACGTGTTTGTTTTCACGTTAAAAGTATACACATTCTAGCAAAATATCATCTAAGCTGAGCCCCAACTAACTAGGAGCACAATTACTAGGTATTGGCAACACATACACACACACACACAAGAAGCAAAAATTGCAACACTAGATCAAACATTGTGAATTTTGTTGCAGAGTGGCAGGGATGAGTCATCAAAGCAATAATACATGGTAAAAACTACAATTCCTCCACAAAGGGCGAAAGCCTGATGGTGCAGTCCTGCGGAGAAAAAAGAACGTGAAAGGAAAGAAACAAGATGGATCTCAGGATTGGTGTGTAATGTGTAAGCTAGCTTCATAGTCTCAGGATCTTCTTCTTCTTTATGATGGATCTCGATTTACAAAAAAGATATTTGGGGGCTGTTGGAAAAGCTTGGTTTGTCATTGTTCTACTTTCCTTTCTTCAGATGCATTTTATAGGTTTTGGAGGAAGAAAGATGCTAGTTTGGTGTGGGATTGTGGGATGTTTGCAATTCTGTGGTCCAGTGGCCTGAGAAGGACAAGAAATCTGGCGGATGAATTGATAGCTTGACATTCGATGGGATATAGAGAAAGGAGTGCCTATAGGGGGGGTATGCAACAGGATTGGAGTGCCTAAATTCTTCGATTTCGTTGGTTTCAGTATCCCACTTTCCTTTGCATTCCCTTCCTATTGACATCTCTCTTTTTTTGGGGGTGGGGGGGGGGGGAAGGGGCCAACTACATGGCCACGAAAAGTCTCTTTATGCTTGATAATAATATTCGTGGATACCAGCTTTATCTCATAAAGTTTACCATTACATTTCCATATTTTCAAATAACACTTGCACCCACTGACCAAGATAAGTGTATCAATGTGCTTGTTAAAAAGTCCCATTTTGTTGAATCTGAATCAAGGAATATCGAAAACGTAATACAGTTTAGTTCTTTCTTACATGTCTAGCCACCAACTAAGGAAAAGCATTAAAATCAATCAAGAAAAACACAACTAATACTTTAAAAGAAATATGTTACAGCTGTCGTCCTACTCCTCATCATGTGCTCAATCTATTTGGATTCCATACTCATCAAGAAAACCCAACATCCAAATTTCAATTCATTTCCTTTTCCTACTTTCTCTTTAGAGCTAAATGCTAATACGAGGATAAAATGGATCACTTAACACAATTTTGTTGCAATTACTAACTCCAGTAAACCTCACATTTTAACAATCAAACAACAGAACTGCATTCCACAAGTGCAAGCATGAAGATAATACTAGACAAATTGTCAAACAGTTCATCAAAAATCATAGGTACGAAGATTCCCATACTTCTCCACTCTGTCAGGGAATGATTGAATAACCATCAGCAGTTGCAAATCACTACTTGTGCCAAAACAGTGAGACCATTTTGTGCCTCAAATGGGTGTTCAACTACCAAGACCTCAAAATCAGAACTTTGACCAAGAACAAACAAACACTTCGGGAATCAAACAAATGAAATAAACAATAATCCAAAAAACCCAATTGAACGAAAAAGTAAAAACAATAATCAAACTTAGCCCAAAACAATCGTCAACAGAACCCAACAATCGAATCAAAGCACAATCAATCTCCCATCAAATTAAAGCTTATACTAAAAGAAAATCCCAGTGTAACCAAATTCTACTACAAAACTGCTCACTAATATATATATATATATATATATCAATTAAACTTCAAGAAAAAGTACATACACAGTGAATTATGAAATGAAAACTTGAGAGAGATAGAGAGAGAACAGACCTGTGAACTGTGTTTTGGAAGAATCGAAGAACTGGGTAATGTTTGATTCTGTAAATGGGGCTTTTGCTTTGGTTTTGGTTTTACGCGCTTTGTTTATTGCTTTTTATTGTTGATTTTTTTTTTTTTTTCGAGAGGTAAAAGGCGTCAGCTGACTGACTAGCTCCATTGCTTCTATTTGTCAATCTCCGGATATCCTTGGGTTGGTTTGGCACTAACAAAATTTATGTAGATAATTGAACGTTGTACATTGTACTTCATCAGTTGTATACTGATAATCTGGTAGACTAAAAAAGACAAAATTACGAAAAAAAAATTTCACTCCACCGAGTAATTTTTTTTTTCACCGATATCAAAGAATATGTACTTACTAATTCAATACGACTCGATCTCGCTCCTATCATTGACTACTACTACAAGCTACTCTTTACGCCTAAAGATCTTTTTTTAAATTTATGGTTTTCATGGAGTATTGGATTTATTTTTCTTAAAAATTAATTAGGAAAGAGTTGATTGAAAATGATATTACTAATCGATATATGAAAATAAGAATAATTTTTCACAAAAAATTATCAATATCGCATTTGATGTGAGAGATTTTCGTTCTAAGATTTTAAATAGAGTTAATCGCATTTTTGGTCTTGAATTTTCGTGAAAATGTCAAAAGTTCCCCGATTCAAAAAATTGCGTTTTAGGGCCTAAAGTTATTTTTTTGTTGCAAAGTTAGTAATTTTCGACAGGAATCGTCAAAAATTAACAGGCAAGGACTGACGTGCATGATATGTAATTTTTTTATGGATGTTTTCATATTTTTCTACCAAGGTAAACTAAAGGGGCTAAATGTAATTAAAGATTATATAATTAAGTAAAA
>JAOTQG010087499.1:0-13815 GCA_025631175.1 Iris virginica
GAATTTGTGGGAGGCGTGAAGGAGACGTAGGCTAAAAAGGTGAGAAGGAGGACTGAGATCTGGTGTTTGAGTAGAGAGGGGAGAGAGGAGGTAATGGACTGGTTGGTAGGGACTCACTCAATTTAATGATAAAGGTTTTTTGTTTGAATTATGAAAAAAGTTTTTGGAAATGGTGTAAAAGTATGTTTTGTAGGGGTAGATATATAGGGGTAGTAGATAGAAAGTAAAATTAAAATAGTGTGATTATCCCAAATTCCACAAAATGGCATTTGGGATCCAGCCCTAAATATACAGACATTATCGGCTTCTAGCAAGTCATGTGACGCCATGAGAGGTGGTCAGAGGTTTTTCATTTCTAGGACAGAGAAAGATATTGAGGAAGCTTTGAATCTTACAGCTTTACCCACTAGAAAGGGGCCCTCCCTCCCTCCCTCTTCTGTCATCACAAGCCATCAAAATATTATTAATGAAAAAGGTTTGATTCTTGTGCACCCTCCTCCACTTGCATTTTTTTCTCACTCACACAGCTTTCAATGTCAACATCTCTCACTCTTTCTCTCTCCTCCCCTCTATATTTAAACTGACTTGTAATAGAAAATGCAGACACAGTACGGTCACTCTCCCTACACACTCTTTCTCAGGTCTAATTTTAAATTATTTTGTGTTCAAAGCTCCTGACCTCTGACAACCCCTCCCCCCAACCCCACCCTCACCACGGCTGTCCTCCTTTCCCCAATGAAAATGCCCAACCTTCTCTCTCTCTTACTCCTTGTGCTGTTGCATTTACTCATCCATCCGTTTTACACATGATAGTGCAACTGCAAGCCTGTTAGTTGAAAGCTTAACTCAAATAAAGCTCTAACTTTCAATCTTTTTCTTCGCTGCATGCCCCGTCTTCCTGAACTCATTTACCTTTTATTCTGAGCTGTTTTTTAGCTGTAAATGCAGAGTAGTTATAGTTGTACATTTTTCTATGGGAAAGAAAGGTGGATCTTCATGGTTGACCGCTGTTAAAAGAGCCTTCAGATCTCCCAGCAAGGACAGCAATGAAAACAAGAGCAACAGTAGAAGAAGGCTCGACCATAACCAAGATCATGACCCTGAAGAAGATGAAAAGGTTTTTCTTTCACTTCCTCAAAAATATTATTTACGCCCCTTTTTACTTGAATCCCATTATAATTAATTGTTCATCATTTATCCTTTCTGGGCTTTTTCAGAAGAGAGAAAAAAGAAGATGGCTTTTCCGGAAGCCTACCATCCATGAGAATGCATCAGTTCAAGCTCAGCAGCCCAAGATAACCAGTAATGTTGGTGGAGGAGCAGCTCCTGCAGCGCCCAATTCATCCAACAGTGACTCTGAGGCTGCAGCCGAGCAGAGGCATGCCGTTGCAGTGGCTATGGCTACTGCTGCAGCTGCTGAGGCTGCAGTAGCCACAGCTCATGCTGCCATGGAGGTGGCTCGCCTCACCAGGATTACATCCCCTAATTATGCAAGAGAGCACTACGGTGCCATTGTCATTCAGACAGCTTTCAGAGGTTATCTGGTGAGTCTGATAAAGATCTACAATTAAAAGTCCTTTTTCTAATTGGTAGTACATAGAAGAAGTTGAGCACTTTTCTTGTTCCCAAGGTTTGAAAGGTACACTCACACTTCACTGCAATGGAAATGTGTATAAATAATTAGCACTTAAAAGCATGAAAAGACTTTGATTGTTTTGCATAATTAGCCATTTCTTTCTATGATGAATACTCATCAGCAAATGGTTTGGACATTATCGCTGCTACCAGTGTCTGCTTAGGGCCCGGTCTTTGTAATAAAAAAAAGATTTAACTTAAAAATTTATTAATATTTTCATTAATATAAGAGTTAATGTCATAATTATATTTATAAAAATGAGACATTATAAAGAAAAAAAGGGAAAAATTGGAGGAACCACTCGTGGTTAATTAACGGGTTTTTGGGATGAGCCCCAAGTATTTTATTTTGCGAGGGATAGCCTCCCCGACCAAAAAAGCGTTAGAGATCATCTATTTTATCTAACGATAGATTAGAAAAAGACATACCTACCCTTATTAAACAGGGACCAAAGTGAAAAAATAAGATTGCTAACACATTACACTCAGATCTCCATCTCATCCTTTTTACAGTAATATTCAAAATCAGAACCACCACCAAAATTAAAATTAAAACCAAAACCAACACCATCACCATCATTTCCTCCTCTCCGACACTGTCAGTAGCAACATCGAAGGAACAACACTTTCATCATCAATGCCAACGACAAACCCAAACAAAACAAATCTATAACATCAAACCCAGTAGCAACAGAAGAAAAAAGATAAGAAGAAGAACACCCAACATAGGGGCAGCTGAAATGATTGGAGCACAACTAATACAAGCTAAGTCAATTTACGAAGACAACGCGACATACGTGCTCTCCATCGTGACACTTGCTGGAACCTGGTTGCTTTCGTGATACTTGTTTGGTTTCTTCTCATCGTTTTTCTTATCTCTCCATTACTTTATCCTACCAAATGGACATGTTAGCTTCTTCTATTGATACCGTTAACTACTCCTAGTGTTAATGCTTTTCCTGGCACTTCTTGGTATACCGGCACCGCGTGAATCTCATCCGGCTTCGGGAACGGACACCAACAACGAACAGGTCTGGAAAGAACAGCAAGGTGGCTGTGGGAGGAAGGAATTGGGCAGCGACATCGATCCTCCTACTAGGGCAAATCGACCAACCCAAGATCTTCTCGATCTTCAGATCCGGATTCGTTCACAAGGAAGCACAATTGTGACAAAAACAGGCATCGAGCAACTTCAAAGAAGATTGGACCAAATCTACTCCCTTGCGCTGCCATTGGAGAGAGAGAGAGAGAGAGAGGGGTGGGGGAATAGAGAGAGACTGCGGTGGGGTGGCAGTGTGGCTGACGTGTGGCCGGAAGTGCTGAAGGGAGGGGAGTGGTGGCATTTGTGGTTGGATTAAGGGGCAGAGAATGGAACGAAGAGGGTGAGAAGAGAGCTGCTGTGGAAGTGGAGAGAACAAGGTAAAGAAAGGGAGAGAGAGTCGAGAGGGAAGAGAGAGAGTGAAGAGGAGACGATGGTGGTGGTGGCTATAGTGTGCGGCTTAGTGGTGGCGATGGCGGTTGAGGATGAAGATGGAAGGGTTAGATTCTGGATCGGTTCTAGGGTTAGGCAAATGGGTGTGTGAAGACAGTTGGGGAGCTGGATTTGAAAGAGGAGAATAAGATAGATTAAGTTAGGGGCATTTTGTTTTTATCGTTTGAAAAGGGTAAAATAGTATTCCAACATATTTCAATTTTACATTGCACAACTTTTCTTTCATTTTGGTCTTTTTTTATGGATGGATACCAACCGAATTAACGTCAGTTGGGGGGGGGGAGCGGCTAACCCTCAATAAATGAAGTACACGGGGCTTTCCCTAAAACCCGATAAGTAAAGGGGGGGTTCACCCAATTTTTTCTTTAAAAAAATTAGGGAACTTTGTAAGCATAAATGTTGGTTATAATTTAAAAAAAAATATCTAATTGAAAATTACGGAGAACGAAAAGTGAAAATGAAGGAAATTAGAATAAATGATTGAGAGTGAAAAATTTTAAGGGTTAAGAATAAAAATTAATTTTGCTTCAGATAATGTCAAATTAAAAAATAAAAAATTGTATTATAGACTAGTATGTGCTTCTGCCCGCACCTTTCGACACAGTGTTTGAAAGGGAAAAAAAACAAACTTGAAAATTAAATATTATAATTAAGTTTATGTAAATGAAATAATAGAGCAACTCCAACGCATTTAATCAAAATGGAGAATCCATTATACATTTGCTTAGTAATACAATATTCTGATGCTTCATTCGATGCCCATGCATTCGAGCCGGTCATCAAAATAAATTATTTAAATCTTCACCCATTATTTAAATTCAAACTAAATACTAAAATTAAATTCAAATTCAATACTAAAATTAAATCTAAATCCAATACTAAATTTGAACTCGAACTCAATACTAAAATTAAAGCCAAACCTAATATTTTATACTACCCAAACCCAAGTTTCCCAAACCTAATTAGGTTAAAAACCTAATTAATCTCCTCCGCTTCCCCTTCCGCGTACCTACACCCAACTCTCTCTCTCTCTCTCTCTCTCTCTCGGGGTAGCCGATGATTGGCGACAATCTCTCCATCTTTCCTCTCTCTTATCTATTCTCATATCTCTACCGCCGTAACCTCTTTTCTCTCCCACCGTAAACAAAGCCTCACCTGATTACTCCCCTTTGGATGCGTATTTTTACACCGAGTAGGCTTGAGCATTAAAAACGGCACCCCGCTTGATGCCTTACTTTGAGTTATTCACACCTTCTCTCTCACCTACGATACGTTACCTTATACACTCTCCTTTATCGCTTGATTGAAAAAATTGAAAGGTTGAGATTAAAAGAATTTTGTTACTATTTATAGTGTCACATCAGACAACTCTAATTTATGCCATTAACTAGAAAATACTCGTGTTCATGTGTATGGAGCCAGAAAAAATAATTAATTAAATATTTTTAAATAATATATCGTTTATAAAAAAAGTAGAAACTATTTTTATTTGATAGCATGAAGTATAAAAATAATTTAAAAAAAATAACTTATTTAAATAATTTTAAATATTACTAATACATTAAAACAATACTCCATTTGTTACATTTTAATGTACTGAAATCGGCATTTTCCCCTTACAACATGTGACTATCATGGACAATTAAAATGAATAGGAGCGATTAAATTAAAAGTTATTACCTTTAGTGAAAAAGTGTGTGGGGTTGTGTTGTGGGCAAAAGAGAATGTGTGTGAGGTTGTGTTGTGGAGCTGTGTGTTATGTGTGATTGAGAGAGAGAATGTGTGAAGAGAATGTATTTTTATCTCAATCATCCAATTTGTTACATTTTTTTTAAAGGAGATTGTTAGTGGTTCCTCACTTGGCTCCAATGTGACTCTAACCTGTGACTTTTTGAAAATATAGGAGACGTCTTATCACTAATTCGCACATCGTTGTCAATCTGTTACTGATTCTTATCAAATCAATGAATAGTGTAATCTGCTCTAAAATATATTATTATAGATATAGATAGATGCCAGTTCAGACATTTGATTGATGGGATGAAAGTACTTCACTTTTTGCTTTTGAATATTTTGATCATGAGATGTAGATTATCTGCTTTCTAGTTTAAGTGTTTATGACTTTCTTTGTGTGTGAACTGTGTGTATAGGCAAGGAGAGCTCTTCGTGCATTGAAAGGCTTGGTAAAATTGCAAGCATTAGTGAGGGGTCATAATGTGCGCAAGCAAGCGAAGATGACCCTTCAGTGTATGCAAGCTCTGGTTCGAGTGCAGTCCCGGGTACTTGATCAGCGAATGAGGCAGTCGGACCAAGGCAGTAGAAAATCGACTTTTAGCGACACCAATAGCGTGTGGGAATCCCGGTATCTTCAAGATATTTCTGATAGAAAATCAATGGTGGGTTGTAAAATTTGTACTAAGTTTCTTTTCGTAGAACTAAGCTCTGAGAATTATTTTTCTCAATTACGTTGTTTATGTTTATTACAGTCGCGTGATGGGAGTAGCATTGCAGATGATTGGGATGAACGCCCGCACACAATTGAGGAGGTGAAAGCAATGCTTCAAAATAGAAGGGAAGCTGCTGCTAAACGTGAGAGGAGTTTGTCTCAAGCGTTCTCTAAACAGGTACATTATCTTCCAGTATGGAGCTATTGCTAGGGTTGAAAAAAAATACCAATTGCCCTACCATACTGAATGACCTATTGTACCATACCGAAAATTACCAAAAAATCTCTATCGAAAAACTGTCCTACCATTACCGTACCGTACCGAAATTTTTGGTAGGGTAATGGTAATGGATATCATTACCACGATATTACCATTACCGAATCAAAATAAGGATAATTTAGTAATTTTATATTTATATTACATAAAAAATTAAAAAAATTCAATTTACATATTCTATTCTTACACACCACCATTTTAAAAAAATTCAAACCGTAATCCTACTACCTCTCCCATACTTCAATTGAAAATTGATGATTTTGTAATGTTGATATTTATAGGAGTGAGTAGAATTTTGACCTCCTATATTTGTAATTTGAGTTTTTCGGTCTCTTTCGATGCATTTTTTAAAACACAGCAATTAACTTTGACCTACAAGTGTGATTTAATTTAACTTGTAATTTGAAATTTGATTTTTTTAAAACTTGGGCCAAAAATTGGTAATTCCAATGCCCTACCGTTCCCTACCAAAATTTCGGTATTACCGAAATGGTAATGAATTTTGCATTACCAATTTTCGGTAATGATAATGGTAATGGGGTTTTGGTACGGTTGCTCTACCGAAACCACCCCTAGCTATTGCTAGCATAGCTGTGGACTTATCTGCTTTTACAGCATCTCATCTTTTTTTATCATTAAGCTCGAAATTGTTTAAAGAAAATTGTTTCAAGGATTTCTATATTAAGAGTTGTAGGAAATGAACTTGACAATTCATGTTAAATGTCCAAGTCCTACGAAGAATCACTCTTTTAGACGCCAAAAACAGTTTTTTTTTTTTTTTTTTTTTCAATGAAAGCTTAAATTCAATGCCTTAAAATGCAAATGTGTCTGCATTATATTTTCCCTTTTTTAATTCATTTTTTGTCCCTTCGACCATCAGATAGGATGTTAAATAAAAAACATTGTCCTTATGTTTAGTCCAAGATTATCCATGTGCTAATTGTCGCATTTCATACATTAAACAATGTAGATGTGGAGAAATGGTAGGAATCCTTCATTGGGAAGTGAAAAAGAGCTTGGAGACAAGCACCAATGGGATAGGTTGTCAGGTTCAATACCATGGGATAACAGGGGTAGATCTTCAACTGACCAAAGAGACGCCGTTAAAACCGTTGAAATCGACACTGCGCAGCCATTCTCTTACTTGCCTCCTAGTTTGAGAAGATCAAATCAGCAGCAAAATCACTACCACCACAACCAAAGGCCTGCTTCTCCTCTCCACAGATCAGTGCACCAAAGCCAGCCACTAGGCCCACAACACCACCATTCCCCTGTAACGCCCTCTCCATCCAAAACAAGGCCCATTCAAGTTCGTTCTCTAAGCCCGCATTATGTGAGAGAGGAAAGAAGCTATCACAGCGTTCAGACTCATACCCCGAGTTTAAGGTCTAAGTACTACTATAATGTTGCTCTGCATCAGCATATGAGGGGTGAAACTGCAACTACTAGTGGCGGTCCAATTCCTAACTATATGGCTGCAACTGAGTCTGCTAAAGCTAGAGTCCGGTCGCAGAGTGCACCAAGACAGAGGCCTTCAACCCCAGAGAGGGATCGAGCGGGATCAGCAGCAAAGAAACGGTTATCATTCCCAGTCCCAGACCCATATAATGTAAATGCAGGAGGAGCCAGGTATGGAGGTGGTTATGGACATAGTTTAAGGAGCCCAAGTTTTACGAGCATTAATGGAGGGCATATTGGGCTTGAACAACAATCTAACTATTCTTCCTATTGTACCGACAGCGTAGGCGGTGAGATTTCTCCTTCTTCAACAACTGACCTAAGGAGGTGGTTAAGGTGACTGAGTTTGACATGACAGTCTTAATTTGAACTAGTTATTAGGTTGTTTTAAATTCTAATGGCCTTAGGCCTTAACTTGATTCTAGTGATTTTGTGATAACATCTCTTAACCATGAGAAGTCAATATAACTGGAAAGAAAAAAGGAGAAACATTTGTGGGAGGAGGATGAAGGCTTATTTGACTGTATTGTAGACTCTGTACTTACGTTATCTTCGTTCTTCATATCTCAAACATTTTGGTTATCAGTCTTCCATCTCCTAATCTTGTATTGAGATTATATTGCAATCAATGACTGGTGTAATTAGCAGATGGAGGTACCACTCATACACATGACACAACAGGACACGAGGTTGAGTACTTTTTGCACAAAAGAAAATGCTTGATTAGCATTGCCGAAAGATTTGATACACTAAAATTATGATGTTTGGTGGATTTTTCTTGGTATAACTCTCATTTGATCAGTTTTTAGGCACAAATGGTATGGTTCCCATTCCATGCCATTGCCATTGCCATTGGAATGCTATAGTGGAATGTAGTTTGGTATCTTCCCATAGGTGTTAGCATTTGATTGGTGCGCATTTTGCTCATTGACTATAGCAGAACATTCATTATGGTGTGTGGAATGTGGATGCAACCACTGGTTTTTTCGCTTTTGAAAAAAAGCTTTACTAGTAACTAGTGCCTACCTTTTAGGATTGAAGGGTACGTTCGCGAATATCTTTTTTTCATCTCAATTGAAAATTTTATTAAAATGGACGTTATATACTCATTTTACATACTTTTATACTCATATTTATATTCTATTAAATATTACATCGAAATTACAATCACAATTATCTCTCTTTCTCTCTCCATCACTATCATGTTATTATTTAAATTTTAAAGGACAACTAAGTAATTTAATATTTCACCAAAAATAAAAATAACTTACAAGACAAATATAAAATCAAAATAAAATTATTTAAAAAATCGACCATCCAAGGTTTGGGATTGCTTGAATTCCAAGGTTCTATCTCCTTCCGATATAACCAACTTCTCTTTCAGCTTCTTTTCGTTCATTGACGCCTCGTAGTAGGATCTGGGGTTGCTCCATATGCATCCTACCCTGGTGGGTGTCAGGAACTTCACCCTTTGATGCAGGATTGAGGCGACTACGCCGAGGAGCGTTTTTGTAGGAGTTCCCATGATGGCGTTGAACTGGGATTCGAGGCCGAGAACAATAAATTGCACCGTCTCGATTGCGGCCTTTCCATTGCCTATGGTCACAGCCAAGTCCATCGTTCCTTCCGCGCGCACGGAGTGACTTGTGAAGCGTTCCAAGGCGATGATAGTGGGAGTGAGGTGGCCTGAGACAGTCCCATCTCACAAAAACATCTATAGAACATTATGTCTCTAGACGCTCCCGTGTCGACGAGGATTCTTTTGATTATGCTATTGTGAATTCCTAACTGGATCACGATAGGCTCGTTTCTTACTACGAAGCTATGTGCCAGCTCGTCCTATTTGAAATTGATGACCTCACTTGTCTCGATGTATTCCTTCTCGGGAGGGGCCAAGGACAGGTTGTACATGATATTCTTGATTTGCGTCTTGCTTGGCAGGGGCTCTCGAATAATGTGGACTACGTTCCAATCTCCTGGATCTTCCTGGCGGTTTACCTCATCCACATTGGGCCTGTTCTGTGGCCTGCCACCTTGATTTGCTTTGAACTCGTTTAGCTATCCATCGTTAATTAGCCTTAGAATGGCCCTTTTAAGCTGATAGCAGTCTTCCGTCGAGTGCCCGTAGTCGTTATGGTAAGCACATCTTATGGTTGTATCTCGATAGGCTTTGGGATCGTTCTTCATGGGTCGGGGTTCCCGCAACTTTCCTTCAGCCACCAGAATCTCCATGATCTGCTCTCGATCGATGTTTAATGACGTAAAGATCTCTGGCTTCCGTGGGAGACGTTTCCAGGTGCTCTTTCGGCCATAAGTGTCCCTCGATTCACGTTTATCGTTCCTATCTCGACTCCAATAGCTTTTACCCTGCTCATCTCTCTGCGCTTCTTCCATCTGAGATGCCTTCTTACAATCTTGTCATAGGGCAGCCAAGGAGAGAGGCATGTTGTAGGTGAGATGTGAATTCAAATTTGTGAGTTTCAAGTTGGAGATGTAGCAGCCGATGGCATGTTTCTCGTCCGGATTGACTATTTATTCCACTGCGGCTTGGAATCTCGCCATGAACTTCGCAATGGTCTCGTCCTTCTTCTGCCGGAAGTGTAGTAGTGGCATGTCGTCTGCATCACTAATCCCGCCGTATTTATACTCTTTGAGGAAGAGCGCTTTGAACGCGACATAGCTATCCATCGAGTTGGACGGGATGCGAGAGTACCAGGATAATGCCTTTATGTGATCAATGGGCTATCCATCGATACCACTGGGCCTCTTCTCGGGTTATTAGGCCAACCTTTCCTTCAAACGCCTTTATGTGATCAATGGCTTTAGTCTAGCCATTCTACATGCTAAAGTTGGCTTTCGAGATCCCGCTGTTAGTGGGTGCTTCCAATATCCACCGGGTGAAACTGCTATCTTCGGTGACGTTGACGAGTCGCCTTGTGATGGTGTTTCGTAGATCTTTCCTATCTCGCTCTTGCTCGCTGACGTGAGGTGACAGACTGCGATTTCCTCCTCGACCCTCCTTCCTCGGTGGGGTGTTTAGATGGCGAGGGGTGTGGTAGACTATCTCGACCATTTCCTTCTCCAGCTCGCTTAGAGTGTCGAGTCTTGGAGCAATGGTGTAATTTCTTCTTTCTTCCTTATTGGGGGTGTGAGCTTGCCTCGTCGGTCGAGTTGTCTCTGTCTCTCAATCTCGCAATCCAGACAAACAATATTCTATCGTGGACGGGCCATTTTTGGCTCAGATTTGGTCCAAGCCGAGAATGCATGCCGACTCTTCCCAAGGTGAATTCCATGGGACCTTTCCCCATTGCTCATCTGTAGTGCGTCATCTCGTGGGTGCACGATGTGGATCGGTGCGTGGGGAAGAGATAGCTCCTTGACGGGAGGAAGATTGACCAAGCTCTCGTCAATGTGGATAGCAGGAGGTGGCTGGAGCCCCAATCCTTGGTTGGAGATTTCTTCCATTCTTGTTGCCGACAATCATGCTGAGCACTTCGGTCTCTTAAGCGAGACGTCGATATTCCATCTCGAGATTGGTTCCTTGGGGGACTAGGAATCCGGGGAAGTTGCTTTCGTCGTTGTTCCCAAATCCACCCAGGGCACCATATCCAGCTAGGTTGATTACGTTGATGATCTGCCATCGTTGTGGTCGCGAACGACATAAATGGCCGGGTCAACTCCATGTTCGGAGCAGGACCTCGGCCACGCGTGGAACCGGCCGGTCCCGTCGGAACGAGGAGTTGATTCCCAATGGTAGGATGTGGGGATGGTTGTGGCGGAATAGGAGCCGATTGAGCTTCGTTATTAGCGGCTCCATTTTCGTTTCCCGTATCATGGTTGTGGCGGAATAGGAGCCGATTGAGCTTCGTTATTAGCGGCTCCATTTTCGTTTCCCGTATCATTGTTGTCAGACGTCAAGACTGCCATTTTCGTTTGGAACGATTTCCCGACGAACACAAATTAAGAGAATCAACGTGCGTCGATTCCCGACAGCGGAACCAATCTCATGCTGCAAAAAGCTTCTGCCGAGGAGAGCTTCCTGTCGATGCTTGGCGGTGGGCTTTACGATTTGAGAAGACGAACAAATTGTTAACCGAGCCGGGTTTTCACCCAGCTAACTGCCTTCGGAGTGAGTGTAAGCGCTAGGGATCTGATAGCTTGGGAGAAAAGCGAGAAGTGTATGTGTACCTTATGTGTAAAGTTAGCGATACCTTTATATGAGATACCGTTGGATGTCATTGTCCACGGATGCCTCTGTGGGGTGCCTTCCATATCCGTCCTCGAGTGAGTTTGTTAGAATTGGAAATTCTATAATTCTGTGGAGTTTGTTATGCTGATGTGGAGGCAGTTAGGCTCTGCCGAAAAAACGTGTGTAATCTCGTATGTTCGTAAGACGGTGTATTGAATGACCTCGCTGCAAGCTCGTATCTACTGATATCTCGAGGGATGATTAAATCGAAACGAATGGAGTATTTTAAAGATAAACATATAAGAAAAGGTGGATTATTACATTTTGGATGGAGATAATAAATTAAAAACACTGATATTAACACTTGTCGATCTTTCATATTTGGTTAAGCTTGTGCTCGGTGAATCTGTCATGATCTCACACCTTTCTTTCTTTTGAGAATTTAAAGATAATACTCCATTTAGAAAGGTCAATACATACGTTGACTTAAAGCTTACAAAAACAGGTGAACATTACTCTATGTGTAGCTGGCATCCTTGCTCTAATTAACCTTAGTAGAAAATCCTTACTGGCTTCTACGCCAAACTATTTATATATACTACACGTTTGTTTACATACATGGTCATTTCCATTCAAGTAGTCTCTTCTAGATCTTAAGCCCATAACCAATAATGTCTTCTGGGTCCTATTTGAAACAAGAGGCCAATACCATTTTAGTCCCCCGGAAGTCACTAAAACGAACGTTCATATTCATGATCATCCTCATCGTTTTCCCAAGTTGTACCGGTAGTCCCCCACCGGATCCCGTAAGATGTTGGTCACCAAACAACATGAACTGCACCATAACCAACACCTACGGCGCTTTCTCGGATCGAACCACCTGTCATGCAGCCCAAGTGGCGTACCCATCGTCCGAGGAGGACCTCGTCTCGATCGTGGGGGCCGCCACGCGGAAGAAGCAAAAAATGAAAGTGGTGACACGGTCTAGCCACAGCATGCCGAAGCTGGTTTGCGTGGACGGTCAAGATGGGCTGCTAATTAGCACGAGGAATCTTAACGGTGTGATGGGGATCGATGTATCGGATATGACCATGACTGTTGAAAGTGGGATGCTTCTGAGGGACTTGATCAATGAGGCTGCTAAGGTAGGATTGGCATTGCCTTACACGCCTTATTGGTGGGGTTTGACCGTAGGTGGACTTTTGGGCACGGGCGCGCACGGCAGTACTCTGTGGGGTAAGGGAAGTGCGGTTCATGACTATGTTGTTGGGGTTCGGATTGTCACCCCGGCTGGGCCGGATCAGGGCTATGCTGTGGTTCGGACGCTTAATGAGGAGGATGGTGGTGCGCTCAATGCAGCTAGAGTCTCCCTAGGGGTACTTGGAGTTATTTCTCAGGTAATTTTAACTCTCCTAACCGTCTTTGGTATTTTGTTCTTAACTGTCTTCGGTTGTTCCTTCAGAAAAGTTAAATGGAGTTCGAATTTTCTGTTTTAAAAAGTATTTCACTTTTTATTTTATTTTTTTAAAATTTTATTTCAATCGTTCAAAATATTACCTTAAAAGTTAAACCCTAAAATTTATGATTCGTTATTTTTACAAATTATATAACTGAAAAGAATAAAACATCATTTAACCCAAAAAATTCCGATTCCTTTCCATAACGTCTAGACACACAAATAGTATTCACAAATAAATTTTAGGATTCGTTATTTTTAAAAATTATATGCTTGGTGTACTGCACAAGTACATCAAAGCATATAAATATGCTTTATAGGGTTGTGCCGTGCAACCCTACAAGGCTGGAAGTATACATTGCCTGTATATATGCTTTTGTTGTATCATTCTTTGTGGGTGAGATCGATCAGTAAGTTCAAATTTTTGATTAATTGAGTCACATTTTGCGATTTGTTTTCTCCACTATTTTCGATGGCACAGAGGGTGAAAGCTCCTAATATTAGAACTTAAGTTTTTTTTTTTTTTCTGTATACATGTGCGGCACACCAATGATTGACTGAATTTTTTTATTTGAGTTCGTAATTTATTTATTTTTAATTTTTTAGTGATCAATCAAATGATAATATTGATCTTCCATTAAACAATAATACTGATTTTTCATCAAAATAAAAAATATAATAGTTACAAGGAAATACAACATTGATAAGTTAA
This sequence comes from Iris virginica, assembly GCA_025631175.1. NCBI lineage: Eukaryota > Viridiplantae > Streptophyta > Magnoliopsida > Asparagales > Iridaceae > Iris > Iris virginica. The sequence continues at coordinate 13,666 of JAOTQG010087499.1, forward strand.
ATTATAATATTTATCCATCACATTTTAACACTGATCCATCAAAATAATATTGATTCATTAAATTTTAACAATTATTCATAAAAATAATAGTAATCCAAAATTTTACTATTGATACCTCAAATGATAGAATGATTCATCAAATTTTATCGA
>JAOTQG010087610.1:0-13813 GCA_025631175.1 Iris virginica
CTTTTGGACTATTGATGGTTCATCTTAGCCGACCCCAACTAGTTTGGGATAAAGGCTTTGTTGTTGTTGTTGTTGTTCAGGATTGCCTCATCAATGAAAGGAAAAACAGTTGCTTTCTGGCAGATTTTTAAGAGTTGAAACTTGAAAGCCAATTTTTACCATATACAAGATTTAACTGACTGAGAGAACAATTGACAACATAGTTACTGCCCCTTGTGACTAAAACATGAAACACCACATCAGTGGTCATATTGTTCTATTTCCCAGTATATCAATGGTTATCTGGGTTAAAAACGCTCAAATTATTCTCTTTTTAAGAAACCGTCCATGTATTCTAAATTTACTTCGTACTAGATTAGGTATGAAATACTTGTATGGGACAGATAATATTATTAGTTTACCAGTTGCATATAATGGCACTGAATGCGTTAAGAAACCACCCGCAGCAACCACCCAACGAGCATGGAGACGAAGAACAAGAAGTTTTGCACTGTCCGGGGTGTCAAAATTTGAACCATTAGCATTTTTTACTGGAGCAAATTCTTCTTCACGTAACACCTGCATATCAGAGACACTTCAGTATCCTATATTATAATTTACTAATCACTCCTGAACTAGAGAGAAATTAATGCAGGTTAAAGTAAAAGATTGAATGACTCACCTCGAAAAGAGCAGTTGAAGGTGCGTATGGAAATGCATCAAATATGAACTGCTCTAGTTTGAATCCTGTAGTCTGTCCATGGATAGAAGGGATTTTTTTTTCTGCAAGATGGTATCTGTTTTAACATTGAAAAGTTTAGATAATTAGTGTTTATAAAACTCAAACACCCTCTGGCTGAAGAATCACAAAATATAACTAACTAACTATGCATTGACCTGCAACATGAAAATTGATCTAGTCTTTGGCATCAAAAATCACCTCGAGCAGAAATATGCAGTTCACATATTTTGAAAAGACAAACTTAATGGTAAAAGAGTCGGACTGCTGAGCTGGTCTGTTCTTGCAATACTATACAAAATTAAACATGAAGCAGATATTACAGCTATTGATATTTGAGGGAGCAAGTATCTAAGACAAGATATAAATGCTGTGAATTTGAGCGGCCCGTTGTACATGGATTATCAACCACAGTAACATGACTTTGTAGGAGTAAATTATAAATAGTCATGTTTAAGGAAGATTATCAGTAGTAAGCGTTACATGCACAAACACACATACATTTGCTAACAGGCAAGTGGACCTCAGAATAGAGGGAATTCTTGAACATGTACACCACCATTGTCCAAGCACTAGTATGAATGCATTTTGATGAGACACTTCTAGTAGGAAATACTACAAGCAAAGCATATACAATAACTCAAATTTAGCACAAACGATGGCATTGGGTTCCAATTAAATTGGCCATTTTTAAATACTTCTAGTTAAGAACCCACCATATAAATAAAAGGTTTAAACAAACACAAAGTCTGTGAATCAGCTAGATGTTTACTAGAAACTTAATCATCCACAAAGTTGGGCACATGAGGGTGCACCCAATACATGTGATAAAATCTGAGTAACAAAAATTTGCAGGAATTTGCATGCAATCTAAGAAAAAAGAAGTTTCATAGAGGGGGTTGTTCAAATTTCATTAGGCAAATGGCAATAGTTGATTTGTTTACTCATCATTAGGATACAAAATGTTAGGAATATACAATACTCTCTCCATCACATTTGAAGGACAGTTTCCTCTTTCAGTTGTCCCACTAGAAGGGGGAATTTTCCTTTTGGGTCATCCCATTTAACAATGTTACCCTCCCTTTTTGCAAGAGACGGGCCTGATGTTGAGGGACATTTAAGGAAATATGTTTCAACCATTTTCTTAATTTTATAGCCAAAGTGCCCCTCTTCAAGAGGGACAAAGGGAGTACTAATTAATGGCATTCAGATATAGGAAGATGTATCTTAGTCAGGTTCCCAAAGCCAATATTTAGCTCAGGTAAGGAAAAGGTTTGTAAACTCTTCCTAGGAAATTTAATTTCAGTTACCTTTATCTAAAACAAAGAAGTAAAGAAAGGTCAATATACTCACATGCTGTCTTTCTCGAGGCCATTTGCTACTTGGTTTAGAAAATCCAAAGTAAACATATGTAGGCAGACCTGGAAAGCACAAAGTAAGAGAACCAAGAATGATATAATTACCCAGAAAGAGATTTTAAAAAATGAATATATTATAGATGTCACTTAGCTTCGGAATCTGAAGCACACAAAAAGTGAAACACGACATCACTAGTTAAAATGCTTATAATACTTATTAACATAGTTATTATAGGCGATCAATTCCTCGCCTGAGGTGAGAAGCGACTGCGCGGAGAGGTTCACCGCCTTGAACACATCAGACGAGGAGAGATCCCAAAAGGCGGATAAAGACAATCGCCTATTGCACATTTCACAGATTCAAAATCTTTATGAGAGGATACTCATTAGGGCACAAATAACTAAAAAAAAATTGGTTAGAAAGTGGTGGTTGGTTACTTTGTTTGCTGGCCCCGCCGCTATAAAACTTGCAAACACTATTTTTGTATCCAAATCTTTGCGAATACTTTGTGCCAGAAGCATTGCTTTTTATGAAATCATAATTCAATAGTATCAAATAATATTCAACCAAGGATTGCCTTTAAGTCCTTAACTTTTTGCATTAGTAATGAATGAACTAATTAAAGATGTACAGGATGATATCCTGGGGTGTATGTTGTTAGGTGATGAGATTGTTTTTATCATGAAATGAAGCATGAACTAAATGATATATGATAGAAAAGCGGAGAGAAGCTTTAGAAGTCAAAAATGTTCTAAATTAGTAGGAGCGTAACATAATATATGGTATGCACCTTTATCGGTAGAAGGAATATTGATGGAGATAAAAATATTTAAACAGTTAAGACATACCAGAAAGGAAACAATTTTGATACTTAAGATCAATTATCAATCAAGATGGAGTGGTAGAGGATGGTTTTATACATAGAATAAAATCAGGCCGGGTGAAATGGAAGATTGTATCTGAAGTGTAATGTTATAGACATATACCGGTCAAGTTGAACGTAAAATTTGATAGAATTGCTATTAGACATGCGCTACTTTCCAGAAAGTGTTAGGCTACTAAGAAAGAATGTGCTCAGAAGATGAGTGTCTCGACATATGAATGCTAACATGCATGTGTTTAGAACTAAAAAAACGTAAGGTTCTTAATGAACAAATATGACATAAGGTAAATGTCGCTGCTTTAGTAGAGAAAATGAGTCTCACTTAAGATAGTTTGGGCATATACAACTTAGGCCACTTAGTGCACCCTTAAAAGGTGTAATAGTATCAATTTTTACCAAGCTAGGGGTAGAGAAAGACCAAAGTTAAAGTGAACATGCGTAATAGAGAATATATGAAGGAATGTGGACTATGTTATGAGTCCTGCATTCAGTATTAAATGGAGGACAATGATACATGTAGCCGACCCCACATAATTATGTTAAAGGCTGAGTTCAGTATAATTTAAAAGCATCCTTTGAAGTATGATTGCAGCGAATGCAGCACTGCTATGAACACGAAGCAAACTATTATTTCACCGTTTACTAAGAAAGTGTATTACTAGATGATCAATGTAAGCAACTAAATGAAAAGAACCAAAATCATAATCCTGTATTGAGTAAAATGTTCAAGGACAAATCCAAACTAGGGAAGGTAATAGAAGAAATACATTACTCCAACAATATTGAAGACGACCAGTCCCTTGATTAATTGCACTAGCCAGCGACGGATCCAACTCACTGTATTCAACTACAGAGACAGGGCCTCCTTTACCTCGCCTTACAAAGACGCCAACCTTTTCTTGAGGGTATGCCTGCATTGAGATTGATAAGAAATCAAACAGAAAATTGATGTAAATTTTTATTGCAGGTAATGAAAAGAAAAAACCACACGTCTAGAAAAAAAATAAAACTGGGCCAGATTTCAATTCCAAGAGGAGAAAAGAGGCAAGCCCATATATCATACAAGCAGGGGACATCAGAGGTCAAATTAGTTGTAACACTTTATGACGTAGATGGGATGCATTATTTGGTTGGGTAAATGGATGTGAGAGGGGATACCGAAGGTGCTTTTCTCTTTCTTGGTTGGGTGTGAAAGAAGAGAAGAAGCACAGATAGAAGGGTGTAATTCTGCTCCAAGCCACAAGATTCTTTCCCCAGAAAGCTAGAGGAAAGAAGAATGGAAACCCAACACTATATCACTATCCTTATTTATCGTGTAGATCACCAAGCGCGTAGATCAATTGGTAAGGGGTTGTTCTAGCATAACCAGATGGCTCGAGCCTTGGAAATGCAGCTGTGTTAAAACTTGGTAGGTAGAGCTTTGCCGCCCTTGTGGTCTAACTCGACTTGAATCTAGATTAGTCGGCACGCAATGAGGTGACCGGATACTAGATGGTTCAGACCACAAAAAAGGAAGTAAAGAAGTAAATATTAACAAAAGTTTCACTTAAGTGGCTGCGCCCGTCTACAACAAGATTATACTCAACCAAAAGACCTAACCAACAATAGAAGTGTCCACAAGCTTTACAAAAGAATCAAATGAAGACAATGTATACTCCGTGCACCAAACATAAAGCACGTGAAACAAGGTTGTCTTTCAATCTATGCATATACATCTCCTCATTCTCAATTGAGCTAGGATTCCTTTCCCTCCATATCATCCAAAAGACTCTCAAAGGGGCTGCATCTTCAATAGGATGATCCTCCTTGGCTGCGAAGAGACCAACAAAGCAATAGCTCCTTATCTGAATCTGGCATAACCCACGACAATGGAACAAATTGAACAGGAAATTACACAACTACCTCACACTAGAGAAGCAGCATAAGATCATCCACAGTTTCCCAATCCCCCTTACTTATAAAGCACCAAATTACAAAGATCATTATGCGGATTTGCAAGTTTCCTGTAAGGTTGGCTACATTGACTATCTCCCAAACAAAAATGGCACTCTTAAGGGAGCATTTGATTCCAACACCATTTTAAGGAAAAAACAGCCTTGTTCGTACTTGTCAAAACATAATATGATTAAAATTCTCCTTTAGCCCAACAACTGTCTTCTCAGCCACCAAAACTTTGCCAAAGCTCAGCAACCATAAAATTTGTTAGCATGTTCTTTCTTGGTGGCCCAACATTCCATTCCATACAATAGCACCGGTCGAATAGCTGACATACAAAATTTTCCTTTTAACTTAACTAATATATATCAGTCATATAAAACTTTGAATGGACTCTTCCATTTTACCGCTTGATTTTATTCTATGACTAACATCATCCCCTATCTCTTCATCATGATTAATAATTGATCCCAAGTATCCAAAATGTTGCGCTTGTAGTATTTTTTGATCGTCTATCATAACTTTCTGTCCACTTAACACCACTTTTACAGCTAAAGCTGCATATCATATACTCTGTTTTGCTCTTACTTATTTTAAACCCTCTGATTTGTAAAGTTTCTCCAAATTTTTCTAGCTTATCATTGACTCCATTTTTGTCTCATTGATGAGACAATATCAACGGTAATAGGGGTGGCAATTTGTGAACTATGGATTTATTGGCTCTATTGAATCTATATAATTTACTTATTTAATAGAGTGATAATCAATATGTTTGAACTTATTTATATAATTTACTTATTAAATAAGCTTAACTCTATTGATTATCACTTTTTAAAATAAGTAAATTATATAAATAAAATTCCCCCACCCCCCCTAAACGGCAACATATATACATTTACATATATTGGATTAGCTAATATCCCCACTAGTTGTAGGAGTTTAGCATTGTCCCAAAAATTGATTTCCTTTAATAATTTCTATTTCGTTCTTTGATTATACAAAACATTTGGTCATTTCTGTGTTTTAGTATAAAAAACTATCATGTACAATAAATACCCCTTTTTCCCTAACACAGTGAGGAATTTTAGGGGCACAACCCCTTATTCTTTCCAGATGCTCTCTCCTCAAAACTTATCCTAGTTGATTTCACAGTTCCACTCATCATGTACGAAATTAAATGAAAAAAAACACATTGAATCGCACTATTGTATTTTTCTTATTAACAAACTAGGTTGTGACTTTCTTAATTTTATTTTTTGATTTTATTGGGTAAGCAATGGGTTTAGCTTTGTTGATTAGTTGCAAATTTGGATTTAATCTTTCGTTTCTAGAGGGAAGAGCCAATACGAGGTTGTGGATGGCATAAATTATTTCTGGTTGTCGCCGGCAAAAATGGTGGACAAAATGGAGATAGGGAGGAGGGAGGGAGGGGGGAGAGATACGAAATGGGAGGATCCTGTTGGGGGACCGGATTTTCTTATTCCGGTGGGCAATCTCATTTACATGGCAGTACGAATTTGCCCTTCAAATTGGCAAAAGTAAGGGGCATTCTTGGAAAATAAATTGTGGGGATGTTGCTAAACTCCTACAACTAGTGGCAAAGCTACTAGAAACCCTAAAAACCATAAACTAATGAGAGTCCTTGGATTAGGGGAAATTAGGCATGTTCTGCAAATAATGTGAAATCCGGTGCACACTAAGATTCAACACAAAACAAAACTAAGATTCAACATCCAGATATGAATCTTACAACCTTTAATTCGTTGTAGATCAGAATCTTTCAAACAAAATCAATGGTGAGACATTGTTTGCTGTTGCTATTCGTCAATCTTAGTCCTAAAATTGATTTCATCAATGTCTTCATGCCAGAACACTATTAAAAAATGTGAAAAAGAACTAAAATTTGCATACTGCACAACTAAGATCCAACAAAAAGAACACCGAGGTTGATTTAAAAAGCACAACTCAGATTCGCACACTACACGACTAAAATTCAATGAAAATGAACTAAGCATCTACAAAAACTACACTGAAGTTCAACACATAACAGCTAAGAACAAAAAAAGCACTGGATTCGGCACATTGTAACTGAGATTCAACAAAAAATGCAATGAGATTCAACAACACATGCACTTAGATTCAACAACACATGCACTTGGATTCAACGAATCCAACAAAAAAAGTCAGCGCACTTGGAAATTCATTAATTACAAAAATTGCCACCGCGTCCAGGATTTTACAATAATTACAAATATGCCACTGCATTTTTTCTAGTCCTAATCTAATCTCAGCCGTTGTTATCCTTCTAATCTAAGGATTTTGATTAGTTCCTAATTTCTATTTAAAATTTGGTTCTGATTTGAGTCACTCCCTATATACATACACACATACACACACACACACACACACACATATATATATATATTTATGTAGGTGTTTAATGAGAACCTAAATAATCTAGGAAGATAGGAACTGTGAGAAGCAATATGATCCAACAAATTGATTTTGATGGATCATAGTTGATATTTTTATGATCCATCAAAATCAACTATGATCTATAAATATCAACTATGATCCATCATCATGGTTGTCATGGTTCCTAGATTATTTAGGTTCACATTTGAATAAGCCCATATTTTCATATATACATATATATTTGTATATAGGGAGTGGTTCAAATGAGAACCAAATAAAAAATAGAAACTAGAAATTCATCAAAGCCATTGGATTAGAGTGAAAACAATGGCAAAGATTAGATTTAACAGTGAAAAATACGGTGGTATTTTTGTAAATAAGTTGAAATTCAATAACGCGGTAGCATTTTTATAATTAAGTCAAATCCTTGATGCGGTTGCAATTTTCATAAATTAAGGTCAATTTCTGAGTGTGCTGACCTTTTTCCATCAATCTGTTGAATCACAGTTGAATCGATTGAAAGTGTTTTTCTTTTTGTTGAAGCTATTGAATCACAATGTATTTTTTGTTGAATATGTTGAGACATAGTGCGATTTTTAGCGAATTTCGACGTTTCTAAGCTGAAACATAGTGCAAATTTTGATGAAGTTAATGAAACAAAATACAAATTTTGTTGAATTTCAGTGTAATTTTTGTTGAACCTTAGTTCATTACTGTTAAATCGCAGTGCGAATTCTATTGAATCACGGTGTATTATCTGAGCACAAACATAATGCATTTTTTGTTGAATCCCAGTGCATTTGTCTAATGCACTGAATCTTAGTTGTTCAACCGTGCATTTTCTATTTTGATTCTCATAAACCAGCGAGAAAAAACAAAGGGCAAAAAGAAGAAAAAATGGCCTCTAAACAAGGGACCGCCTTCGATACACTGATAAAATCATGGTTTTAGCATGTGCTTCCAAAAACATTTCAAATTGAACTCCGAAATAGAGCAGATTTGGAATGGAGAGTGAGATGGAGTAGAACGAGATTGGAGCAAAGCAGATCTGGAATGGAGCAAAAGAAAGCTGCTCTCAGGGCTTCGCCGTAATGGAGCAAAGGGAAGGAGGGAGAAAGAAAGATGCCGGAAAGAAGAGAAAGAAGAAAGTAGCGTGTTTTTCAGATTTCAAATATATTACAAAAATGCCACCACATTAGTTCTAGGTTTTTTGAATTTCTAGTAGAATCCATCCCTTTACATATAAATACATATATCTATACACATTTGTGTATATACATATATAGGGTCGTGTTCTTGTGTCTTAGAGTGCGTACATCACGTGTCTATGTCGATACTTGATCTTGTGTCAGCTTTCGCAACTCGTATTCACCTTTGAATAAAAAGAGCTAAGGATTGACTCACCTTGCGGACAACTTTAGCTGCTGCTGCTGCACCTTTATCAATGAAATAACCCAAGAAAGTTGGATCAGCAACTCGAACCTGCTTCCGAACAACATTCAGTATGGTAGTAAAGTGAATAAAATTTCAACCACCAAAAATAAACTGTATATCTGATGGAAATGAGAAGTACACACTAAAGCATTGTCAACTCCATAGCAGTCCAAATATTTGACCCCTCTCGAAGACATATCTTCTAATAATCTTGAATATTTCAATGCTGATATATCAATCCAGTGGTCAAAAAACAATTAGCATAATCCAAGTATTTCAGTGACGAAAGAGAAATGATAGTGAGTTCAGCTGGGAAGATCACATCACACTCCATACTAGAGATGCACTTCTTCATTTCTTGATATTCTATCTTTAGATGTATACCTGAATAAACTCCTCCATTTCCATCAGGAGATTTTGCTACCTGGTTGGACAAATTTATATTTCCATCACTACAAATTTGTTGAAAATCAGATGAAAATTAAGGAATCATCCATAAAAGAAATTAGCAAGAATAACCGTCCTCATGATCACATTATTTATGGTATCAACAAGAACTAATGAAAGAAGCACAAAACTAAATTGCCATTTGGTCTATCAGGTTCTGACAACAACAGAAGTAATCTCTCTCAAAGCTCTAGATACTAACTACTCTTCCACCTCACCCCACGAACACATTTCTATAATTAGCAAGGTGTAAATTAGTTGAAGTGTGTTAAATCATTATGTCTTGACTGGCTATGAAACACAGATAGTCCTCCCTTGACACTCTGGGACACATTTTAAACATGCTTTTGGGGTGTCAGATTTTTATATGCTTTTCTACAGAGGTTGATATAAGCTGGAACTGATCAATACAAACAAAGTGTGAGCAATGCAATTTCATTTTAAAGATACACATTTTAGAACTTCAAATCTGAAACTGGTAATTCTATATAAGAAACAAAAAGGTCTCAGCTCTCAAGTATTCCAACTTGAACGGTGACACCCTATTTATTTTTATTTTTGATAAAAGAAGAAATGTCATTGATAAGAGAAGAAGATACAAAATTAGTGGACAACAAATCCATCGAAAGTAAAAACAACAAATACGCCCAAATTACACTATAGCAGCTTTATAATCTCTTAGCCAAATAACCCAAAGTCAAGTCCGGGAAAGCACCAAAACTCCTAGCCCAAAGAGAAGACTGCGTAGTGATCTTCTTCCACAACAACGAAAACGATAACTCTCAATTTCTGAAAATCGGAGAGTTTCTCTCGAATGTTCCATAGCAGACCGAACGCAGTGCAACCCCACAACAAAGAAGCATCACTCGATCGACCGAAACCCAAATATCTAATCATGCAAAACTCCTCCACACCGCGAGGTATAATATAGAGCTCGCCCTGTATCTCAAACAATCTACTCCAAAGACTCTGAGTTATTGAGCAATGCATGACCAAATGGTCATGAGACTCATTAGCCCGCATAACACACACATATGGAGAGATAGACATATTTGGATACCTCCTCTGCCGCCAATCATTAGTATTCGAAGGATCAAGGAGCACTCACCAAGCAAAGACTTTGTATTTGAACGTACCCTTGGACTTCCAAATAAAATGGTAAAGAGGAAAGTCAAGCAGTGTATGTGGATGAAGAACTTTAAAAAAAGACTTTACATAAAACAACTCATCTTGTTCAAGAACCCAAAGTCGACGATCGGATAGATGATCCAACGGATGAAAAAAAAAAGGCAATTGTAGCAATAACCGACATGAATTCCATATCATTAAGATTCCTTGCAAAATAAAAATTCCAAGTCACCCGACCCCCCCTTCCGAACAAGAAAAGCAGCAATAGGCGTTTTATAAACACTAGAAATCCGAATCATGTGAGGAAAAGAGATACTGAGAGGAAAGTTCCGTCTAGTGATCCTCCCAAAACCGGCCTCGATTCCCAACCCCGACCTCATAACAAACATGAGGATAGAAGAGATGAAAATCAGGGACCGGCATACGTGGTGGAAAGACTACCAGACGTATCCCACGTATTATGGTTCATACCAAACTTGCTTCGAATAACTCTATGCCATAAAAAATAAAACGCCATACCACTTACAAATCAGAGCAATGTTTTTGATAACCAAGTTCCCAAGCCCTAAACCCCCCTCTTCCTTAGGCCTACTAACCATCTTCCAACCATCAAATGAGCCTTACTCTCCTCCCCGATCCCACACCACAAAAATCGGCGCATTATCCCCTCTAATCGCTCTGCCACTCCCATGGGTAACTTAAATGGAGACAGATAATTAACGAGAATACTAGACAAACATGACTCAATAAGAGTAATTCTCCCCCCTAAAGAAAAATAAGCACCCTTCCACCCAGCTAGCCTTTTTGACGCCTTTTCAAAAACCGGATCCCAAAACTTAGTCGTTCTAGGATTCCCACCTAAAGGAATCCAAGATAGGAAAAAGGACAATTCATAACAGAACATCCTAAAATAGCAAATGAATTCAAAGATGACATGTCCATGGTAATTATGTTTTAGTAACAAATTTTCCCTGATGATATATGAAGTCAGTTGGCAGCCTTGCGTAAGACCCTTCTGTATCAGTTCCATGTATCACTTGCAGTGAAATATATATATATATATATATATAGGTAGTTGTTCAAATGAGAACCTAAATAATCTGAAATCCTTGAGAACCACTAGGATACAAGAATTTGATATTTATGTATCCTAGTTGATATTAATGTATCCTAGTGTTATTTTGACAACTATCAGTTGAGATTCACAAAACTCAACTAGGATACATAAATATCACTTAGGATACATAAATATCAACTAGGATATATAAAAATCCAATCCTTGTATCCTAGTGGTTCTCACGGTTCCAAGATGACTTTCCGTAACATGTATTTTTCTAAATCATATAGATTGTTTCATACATATGAATAAGAGCATGTTTGCTGCAAATATGTAGGCACAATCAAGCAAAATGTGCATTTGATTTCATAGAGACTGCAAATTCGTGGTCTCCATAAGAAAATAAGAGCAAACCCTACCCTGTATGGAGTCTCCATAATAAATCTACCATCCTTTGATACACAAGGTATTGTGCCCTGTGGAAAGAATGTAACCTGCATCCAGACATATATTCCACTTTTGAGATGAAATAATAAAAGCAGAAATAAAGAAGCTAGTCAAAAAGGTAAGCCTTACTTGATCAGCCTCAAGGCCAAAATATTTATGACTTTCAAAGAACTTGCGTGTAGCATCATCAGTAAAAGGGCTGGTCATTATGTACCAATGAATAGCCGCAAAACCAGTAGAGCCTACACTAACCGGAAAACTAGCAAAGCTCATCAAATGAGTGAAATTGCGTCAGAAATTCATAAATGAAACTTACCCTCTACAGATTGAGCTGCTAATCTCTGAAGACACAAAATACGCTCAGCTTGCAGTTGGAAAAGTGACTTTCCCGATGGAAGTCCAATATCTGAAATGAAGGAAAATGACATCACTACAGGTATAATAAAAGGAAAAATAGGCTACCAAAGTAGGGTAAAAAAATAAGTCTACAAGGTATTGCTTTTATGTTGAGGGTAACATGAGTCGAACATCAATATAATCAAAGCATAGACAAATCAACAATTTATTAGGTATTTGGAGTTGCGAATATTTGGGAAATCGTTATTTTCTCCTACGTAACACTATATGAGTAACCTGCATCAAACGGTAACCAAACAAGGGACTATCAGAAAATCGCAGCCAAGTTGTTAGATAACAAACACATAACATTAGGGTTGAACTCTAGAAATTTATCGATGTTAAAGGACAATGATATGCAGGCACCACAGAATGTTCGTGAGGAAGGAGCTATCGCATTTCTTTTTCTGCATTATTTTTTAAAATAAAGCTAAAAGCAAATAATGGAGTCTTACAAATCAACTTTGAAGAGTAGAAAATGTATTCAATATCATTTTTCTTTTTTGAGGCTTGGCTTTTGTTTTTTCACGATGACAGCAATATATTAAGTCACTCTAGCTAAACAACCAGCACAACACTACATATTCAATTACATTCTATGACGATTTCTAGGTTCACTTGGAAGGATAAAGAGGGAAAATATCTTACAACTATCAAATTATGAGCAATCAACGGGATAAGGGGGCAACAGATTTCAGGATTGAAGGGCATCCGCGAGCTATTACAAGCTAATTTACCAAACATCAACAAAGTAACCTAGCAGGGAACACCTATATTTTTGGGATGTTTACCCGGAAGCTTATCCTGCGTGAAAGGAACAGCAATTTCAAGACAGTAGCAAAGGAGGTGTCTTATTCATAAGATTTTTCAGTTTGGTCTTAACGATCTGGTATCTGGTCACCTCATGCATAAGATCAATGAAAGATTATGTTGCATTGGACCCAGACGCAATTTAATTTTGTTTTAGTTAATGCGAAGAAACTCTAACCAATTCCCATATCAACAGTAGTTGTTGGCTGCCGATGGATTAGCTTCTTAGGATTTTTGATACCAGGATGCATAATATCAGGTGTTCTTTGATGCATCCCTAACAAAAGTCTAAGGCATTGCAGTTAAAGGGAGAATAGTTGTCCTCACTTCAACAAACTGAAATGTTTAAAGATCTTATAACAAGGAGCTGAAAAACATTGTTCAGTATCATTTAAGTACCTGTTCTAATGTTCACTGTTTCTAGAAAATCCCAAAGCTATTTGTAATGTTGATACTGAGGGGATAAGGTAGCTTAGTTTCATTTAATCATTTTCTCCCAAATGGCTACGATCCGCAAATTGGGTGCTCCGGCAAGGGATTGTGTTCATGATAGACTCCCACGTAGACATAAGGTTTCGCTAACCAATCAGAATATACCATCTTTCATAACCAAGGGGAAACATGTTCACCAACAGTTACAGATCATCGCCCCTATGGGTTGACAAAGAAGGACCAATGACTAAGTAAACAAAAGAAACCATTCTTGAAGTTATTATTATTATTATTATTATTATTATTATTATTATTATTATTATTATTATTATTATTATTATTATTATTATTA
>JAOTQG010087721.1:0-13813 GCA_025631175.1 Iris virginica
ACGCTTTCTCATTTAAGAGTGATAAAATAAAGACAAAAGCATCAGATAAACTCCCATTCTTCTTCTTAAGAGAAAGATACAATCCTACTGCATAACTTGGGATATCCATGGTAAATATTAGCTCTAAATTCAACATGACCTTTGTCCTAACTGATTGGAGCCTGCTATATTAACTCTTTTTAACTATTCCAATTTGTTCAAGGGTGATATGGTAAGAATACAATCCATCACATCCTTCAAGTATTGCCTTTCATGTTAAAACATTTTCTGTCATAATGATCATGTTACTCTTCGTAACCGAGCACTTATGTGATCTTGATTATACCTACCTAACATGAGGGTTGCTTTATATAGCTTGACTCCTACTTACTAATTCACATAGTATAAATTAACATCTTGCGCTCACATCAAGCAACAGAAAGAATTATTTTGAAACCTTTGCCTCAAAAAAGATGTTTATTACTCCCCCCGTCCCAAAATGAGCGGCAGTTTTTAGGACGGAGGAAGTATATAGTTGGTCAGTCACAGTCCACTAGGTCTTATCATACTCTAGTTTGAAATAGACACAGAACCTTCATCTCATTTAAATGCAGATATAATGAAACTCTAAATATCAGATATTAGTTTAGAGCTAAAAGCAATAACTGAACCTGCAATGACCGTTTTGCAGCTTGGGAAACTTCATAAACTGGATCAAACTGAGAAAACCACCAAGGTCCCATCAAAACCTTCAGATGGGGAGCTAACTCTCTTCTGAAAAGAGGGGGGGGGGGAGGGGAAGGAATCAATCTTAGACGCTGAGACCGAGAAATGTACTAACTCAATTAAAATTTCAACACAAGTTCAGTAAAAGAAATAGGTAGCATGCAAAAAAATGTGTAAAGTTTCCCTAATCCAACAGTTTACTCTTTTGGCAGATAATAACATTATTAACAGGCATCAGATGCCCCAAGCTGCCTGCATATACAAAACCAAAATAATCATGCAGCAGAAGCCCGTGTCTTAGTTCACATATGAGTTTTGCATGAACGAAATGACTCTTCTCCATGAAATTATTTCCAGGAATCATCCCTTCATATATTTTCAAATGAGAACAAACTATATGAAAAATAAACTACTGCTGCTTAAATATGATTCTGACGCTTCTCTGGACAACTTTGATGCAGCAGAAATGAACAACCAAGAAATAAACAATAAAACATTCTAAACAGCAAAAATATGAAGGAATCTGATTTTCCAAACTAGGGAGGGTGGGAATGGATAAATTTAAGAGCTATAGAATATGTAAAGCCATCAACCACTGTCTATAAAGTTAACATTATCTAAGGCACAAATATATTCTGTCTGTTCCCCTTCCCCCCAAACCATGCAGGACAAGCTAAACAACTTTGAAAGGAGGTTTGACGGACACACAAGCCACCACCACCACCCCCTCGTGTTGTGAGACAGGCATTGATGCAAGACAAGTATTCACTAAGCTGAAGCCCAAGGCCTTTTGGCTTGTTAATAAGTGCCCTTGGTAAATTAGGATTATTAAAAGGAGTTTTAAGGGACACCCAAGCCCCCCTCCCCCACCACCACCACCACCCCCCCCCCTCGTGTTGTGAGACAGGCATTGATGCAGGACAAGTATTCACTAAGCCAAAGCCCAAGGCCTTTTGGTTTGTTAAAAAGTGTCCTTGGTAAATTAGGATTATTATTATTATTTAGTTCCTTGATGAAGTAAGAAAGTTGTGTTATTTGGTACTTAGTTGTTTCCTAGTCCATGTCGTATTAGTTTAATTATAGTAACTAACTGTTTTACTATTCCATGTCGTACTAGTTTAGTTATGTCTTAGTCCTAGTATTATTAGGAGAATAGTTTAGGCTTAAAAATAAAGTTGTAATGCTCCTCTCTTGTCTTCTCTTCATCTATTACTGAAATTCTAGCCATTAATTGGTATCAGAGCCGAAGTTCCTTTATATTATGTTGCTCTCACGTTCTAATCTCTCATCTCTTCTTTGTTGTAGCCAAACAACCACTCCTTTCTAGACCTGAGCCAACAGCCCCTCAGCTTTCTTACTTTTCCAAATAAACCCCTCCCCCTCTAGGCTACAGATCTTGTGCGATTCTCTCCAAGCAAAATGCATCCTAACCCTAGCGCCCCTGCCACCTCAATACCAAACCCTAATTGCCTCCGCCTAGACCCCTAATCCTAGTCACCGTCCATTAAAACCCTTGATTCCCTAAAGCAAATCTGCTACTTGTGACCTGCTTGCAGTCCCGTACTCTCACTGGCATCACCTTCGTGGTCGTCACACACAACCGCCCCCTCCTGCCCTACCACTGTCACGAATCTTCGCTCCAGGACCTCCTTCAGAATAATTCTAGAGCCACAAAGAAATGCATACAAAAAGTGTACAAAAGCCTTGTTGGATTAATATGATTTGACCAAAAAATATGTGGACCCTATCGCTAAGGAAAATTGCACCAACAAAAATGTTCCACGCAATCTTTTATGCACTTCTCTTTGTAATTCTTTTGTGGCTGTAGCATTGCTCCCCTCCTTCAACCAATTCCTACCCAGTCCGGCCCAATTTCTTTCTAAACCCAGAACTTTTCTCAGCAAACTTTTACCTAGATCCTTCAAAAACCGAATCCCGACCCAGATCCACTTACACCAATTCGACCCACAACCATCGTACACCAAACCGACCCACTGCTTTATTAATCTCCAGATCTGTTTTAGATACTAAAAAAACAAAAATATCCTTTTCTCTATTACCAGCCCATACATTCTTAGTGTCTTTTCTATCTTCAACCACGGTGAATGCTGCGGATGTCGACAAAAAGTTGGAAAAATTCATGGAAGAGCAACACGCGGTAAACAAAAGTGTGTCCTATGATTTAAAATCATTAAGAACTTCAGTGATGAGCTTACCTTAACTGTGAACAGGTTTCTGAAGCCACAAAAGGCAAAGATCATATATTGGAAGATGACTCTTCTATCAATCGTCACCCTCATTACGAAATTGTTACTCCCAAAGCACGAACTACAATAGATCATCTTGACTAATGTGGATAGAGGTGCTAAGCTAGAAGAAGTTGATTTTCATGGTGGTCATAATCCAAAAGTCTATAATAATTGCCACATAGTTTGGAGATGTTCTTTTGTTGGTATAACTTGACCGACGAAAGAAAGTTATTCTTTGCTGAAGCTAAATCAAAGGGAGATGCTCATATTTGGTGGACTCAATACACAGGAATGCACTATGGTATCATTAACAGGTGGGGAACAGGTGGGGAGATAGGAAAGCTTACATGGATATCACTTTGTTCCTCCCAATTAGCTTATTCAGTTCACCAACTTGGTGCAAGGTTCTATGTCGGTTGAAGAGTACACCACCTTATTCTATTCCCTTGCTAATAAAACTCAACTTCCATGGGCCGAGAACGTGATGATTTCTATGTATCGCCTTGGGCTTGATTCAAAAATCTCTTCTAAGCTTGCAGCAAGTCGATTCCGTACCTTATCTGATGCAGTTCAAGTGGCCTACCAAGTAGAAGAGGAGTTGCAAAAGAAAAATTCATCAAAGGGAAAAACGTCATCTGATAGGACAACCCTCTCTAGGAGTGAGCAAAATTTTGTGGATGCTAAGCAAGATAAACCTTTTCATAAATCTCAACTTACATATTCTAATTCAAATCGCCAAGCCCCTTCTTTAACTTCTTCTTAAGGAAATTCATATACCGCTAGATGCTTCAATTGTGAAGGCTTTGGCCATCATGCATTTAATTGTCCATCCCCTCGGAACAAGGTTACTTCTGCAAAATCGGTAGCACTTGTTGAAAAGGGACCTTCAAACGATTTACAAGAGAATAAAGCTAAAGAAGAAGTTGTTTGTGATCCCAATGAATCTGATTTTTATTATGGTCTTCCTAATAATAACGCTGATGAACGACGATGATTATGTGGGAGTTATTCACCCTCTTCTTGTCAACAAGTCAAAGAATGATCCACTCCAACAAAGGGGACATATCTTCCAAACAAGAGTAACTTGTAAAGGCCACCTGTGGTCATTAGTCATTGATACCGGTAGTAGAGACTTTATTTCTGAGGAAGCTGTGAAGAAATTAGGACTAGAAGTGCAACCACGCCTTATGCCTTATGGTGTTGCTTGGATTAATAATTCGAAGCTAAGAGTGACTAAGTAGTACATACTACATAGTGATTTTCTCTGTTGGCAAGCTTACTGAGTCAGTTATGTGCGTTGTTCTACAGCTCAAGCCTTTTCATATACTCTTGGGATGCACATGGACATGGGATCATGATGTACACCATTCTGGACGAGAAAGGCATTGAAGAAGTCTTTGGTTATTCATCGTGTTTCTAACGAGAAAGGCATTCTTGGCCCCGCTCCTAACTCGCGGAGTCGAGTTCTTTTCAGCGGAGGAGAGTTGATGCAGGACAAGTATTCACTGAGCCGAAGCCCAAAGCCTTTTAGTCTGTTGTAAGTGTCCTTATTAAATTATATCATTATTATTTAGTTCCTTTATGAATTAGGAAAGTTGTGTTATTTAGTGATTAGTTGTTTCCTAGTTCACGTCGTATAAGTTTAATAACTAGTTGTTTTCCTATTCCATGTCGTACTAGTTCAATTATGTCTTAGTCCTAGTATTATTAGGAGAATCGTTTAGGCCTATAAATAGAGTTGTAATGCTTCAAACTTATGCAGAGTTGATAAGATATATTTGAGTTGAGTTTTTAGCTAACTGTATGTTTCTCTTCTCTCGTCTTCTCATCTATTTCTGAAATTCTACACGCTTCCGCTATTAGGCATTCAATTGAAAACGCTCCATCTACAGAGGACTTCACGGACGAGAGGAGGATGTGCCATAGAAAAGATTGATGACTTGAGCTTAGAAAGGGAAGCAGGGTTTCAGTTTAGTTGTTGTGTGCGTTTTTTTTTATTTTGGTGGGGGGGGGGCTCCACAATCTTTTAGATTTGGTGCTCCCCATGGCATTTGAGTAGCCTCGAGCCACTATTCTCTTACGTGAAGAGTTCGCACTCCATAAGGTCCAAAATTTTCTGGGTTGAAACTAATCTACTTTACCAAACTAAATCACTAATCCCTCTGTCAAGTAGTAGTAAGCCTTCAGATGTGTGGGGAATAGGTGTAATCAAATTTGTGATTTCAGGGAGAGACGCATACTTGCAGTTAACACTTTTCACCATAAATAGTGTCACAGGAACCTATTTTTCACATATCTTTTGTATATGTTTTCAAGACAGAATTTCTTTAGCCACTGAGCACCCACTCGTTGAAGACATCTGTCTTAGTACAACCTTTTCGGAAGCATAGATTAGTGTCCCCATCGATGAAACAGACTCATATACAAGATCATTGCACTAATGCCTTCCTCATCCTACCCTAGTCGAAGGAACTCAAACCCTAGCCCTTTTGCTGGGAAGAACGAGCCCTTAGCCCCACACCTTCCTCCCCACCCTGACACTATTCCTTTGTTCAAATAAGATAATCACATCTGCCACAGCAGTAAAACATGCTCACAAGCAAACTTGAGTGCAGTACCCACAAAAACTCTATCTTCAGCACATTTTGAACAATGTGTTTGAAGTAAAAATCAGGCAAATGTAAAATTCTTGATTACTAAGACAATAACATGTATCGAATGCTCTAAAAACACGCTCAAATATAAATGTCATATATCTAATGAGTGTAAGGAAAGCTCGAACCCGACAGCGGTGACAAGATTAGTCATGGTGTCATGAGTAGCTCGGCGAACCTCTCTATTGTAGTCCAGCAACAGCTTCTTGTATTCAAATGCCTAAGCCAGGGAAAATAAAAAGAGAGGTACTCTCGAGTCAGTAATAACTGGTTGTATGCAAGATCAAAGACATTTTTTCCAAACATGGTATAAATTAGAACTTCGCTTCAGTACCTACAAAATACAATTTTTGAAAACCAAGAAACGATTTTTGATAGTGCAACATTCATCAAAGTAGCTCCATTATCAGATGATAATTGTAAGCAATAATCAATCCTATGTGATTCTCATGGTTCTGCATAGGTCCCTTGAAAACATTATGGGCAACTTTCTTTGGAGAAATTCAGCATGATTTAGATATCATCTAGTCCACTAAAAGGAGTATCTTACACGTTGAAAGAGGGTAACGAATAGATTTTTTCTCAGTAGGGCTGGGAAAAGAAGAAAACTTCTGATGCCTGTGGAGTTGGGGTGTGGTAACAATACTCAGAAAGTTTTTGATATTTTGATACAACATTCATCAAAGTAGCTCTACCAATTCATGCAGAACCCTTGAAAAAGATGTGCAATGCTCTTCGTAGAAGTTGAGGATGTCTTAAGTATCAGCTGACCCACAGATAGAAGTATCTTACACAATGAAAGAGGGTGGGTTAAGGGATTTTTCCTGTTAATCAACCTTTGTGTGATAGTTACATGTGAATTGCTGTGTTTCCCAGGAGAGTAAAAAGAAGGAAAACTTCAAATGCCCTGTGGAGTTGGGATGTAGATACAATATTTACGGATGAGATGAGTTTTTCAAACATATCAGGTTCACTGAAGGTAAATCACCCAACTGAATCTGCGCAAGTTTTTGTTATTTTCACTTTGCTTTTGCTTTTTGCTGTCTACGTATCTTAGTGGAGTAGGATCCCTGCCCCCATCTCTCCCCTTTTTCTAACATTATCTATAGAATCATTTATGAGAAACACGGTCATGGAAAAATTAACCAGTTTAAAAGTTTGAAATGAATGATCTTCTCCTGATGCATATTTAATGCAACTTGTCAATCATCACCATCACAATTGCTTATCCTAAATTTGAAATTTTCTTTGTTAGAGATGCTTAATGCATCTTGCATGATAGCCTACTCGGTCTGACTGTACCCGCACTGGGTGCCAATGCTTTTTCATTCCAGAGTTCCCGTCGTATATTACGGAACTCCATTTCATTTCAGTTACTGAAACGGATGCAGAGGTGAGCTCCGCTCTACTGTTCAAACCACGAAAGAGTAGCTCGATTTAGATGTCAATCTTAGGATCTGTCTTCATATCAAAATGTACCATCTTAAGAGAAAGTAAATTATAACTTCTGCAAGTTTGTTGATCTTCTTATAATCATAAAGACACTTGTGGAATTTGAGCATCCTACACTAGTGTAACATACTTACATTTATTATAGAAGAGAGAAACTAAAATCTGTTCAAATCATAAATTTAGTTTTTAAGTACCCAAATATAACATGCTATTAGAAGCTTTTTTTCAATACAAAATTCGCTATGGAAGTAGCATGCTGGTAATTTAGCTCCTCACTTCCACATGATGCTAAAACAATGACTAATTCATTGTAGTTTCATAAGAAACAACCATACCCATTGTGGAATGATTGGTAGTACATCCTTCGCAGATTTCTGCTTGAGCAGCAAAGACAAAGTCCCTAAAGCCTTCAGCTGTTGAATCATCATAAATCAGAGAAAAGTATGAGAACCATAATATGCAACCAACAGGTTTGCATGATTTAACACACTGTTCGCAGAGATAAAAAGGAAGAAAATGGATTCTGATGACCCTAAGCGCATATCACGAATAGCAACAAGAAATAGCGCATTAGTCACAAAATTAGAGCAGTTTGTAAGCAAGATGTGGCAGTTAATACTGGACATATAAGTTAAGATGATAAATGGTTTTGCCTCTTCGTCCATTCACATCTTCATATAATGCTAATAATCAATAATCGAAAGTACTATAATGGACGAGTGCAGACGTAATTCAACCAAGTGGTATGACGTACGTACCATAAAATATAGTTGATTCTTCCACTCATTGCCTACTAATTTAAAAAGGACCATAATTTCAACATTTGTTCAAAACTTCATAGCATCAGTATGTTGAGCTGCTTGAGCAGATGAATCTTCTATGACATACAGCATCTACAACTCTACACTGTACAGTTAAAGAAGCCAACTCTCAGTCAATATACATCCTTTTCCAAATATTTGGAGCTTTATTACCTAGTTCTTTATTCATCATTAACTCCTAAACATGTGGGATTTTCGAAAAGGGCTACATACACTATTATTGTACTCAAATCAGTGTTCACATTCCAACACATGAGTAAAAAGAAACACCCATAAGAATCCAGATCTTGAAACAGAGAAAGAAGGTTATACTGCAGAGGACGTTAGCAAAAACCAGAAAAAACCATTGAAGGAAACATCACAACCCAGCATATCCTTTTCTAAAATGGCGTTGGAGTAATAACAATGGCAAGTGTTCGACAGACAGCTTGCCAATGAGTGTAGTAATGGTTTCTCCTTGTCGTAGCATATTGGATTTCTTTTTTCTTTTTTTGCGTGTTGAGTAGGCATCCCAACCGAACCACATCCTCCAGAACATTTAGTATTTGCTAATAGTTATCAGAACTCTGTGCTGGAATTATTTCTGTAATTGATTGAATAGTTTTAAGCCCATATAACTCAACAACTCCACTCGGCTTGTGTGACTGTCCCAATTATATGGGGTAAGAATATCTATAGTATAAGGAAGGGTTGTGGGACCCTTCCTGGTGAATACTAATTTTTCATTTCCATCTCAACCATTCATTATTTCTTGATCAAATGGCTGAAATTAAAAGAAGAAGAAAAAAGGACACTAAACGTCAACCTGAGGCGCCTGTCGCTTCCAATGCTTCTTGATTCTAGAAAGGACACTAATGATGGCTGCTACTGCAACTGTACTTTCTGCCACCTTTTTTTCTCTCTTTTTTTTTTAAATTTTGTTTGAGTTACATGTGAATTTCATTCCATTTTCAACTAATCAAGGAAAGTAATTTCAAATGGAGTCAATGCTCCCTTAAAGGAAAGACTATTTTCTTTCTTTAAAACTCCCATTTAAGAATGTGAGTTTGACCAACTTGCAATGCCATGTCAATATATTAAAAAATATTTTAATTAATACTAAAATATAATTGATATTTAATTATAAAATATTTTCTTAAACCTTAATTATTATATTTAAAAAGTAACTAAAATTAAGAATATAAAATATTTTCTTTTTTACAAATGTCATGCCGTGTCCTTGGACCCGGGCTTACACTAGTGTGTGTATATATATATATATATATATATATATAGGAAAGTGATTAAGTACAAACCACAAATATCGTACAAATGTGTGAACCTGTTGTATCTTAATACTTTTTTGTTGTATCTTCGTTAATTTTGTTGTATCTTAATTTATTTTTTTGTATCTTAGTAAGACCCCGTTGTATCTTATTACATTTTTGTTGTATCTTTGCATCTTAGTTAGTTTGTTGTATATTTACGAATATGTTGTATCTTAATATATTTTTGTTGTATCTAAGTTGATTTTCTTAAAAAAAATTTTGTCTTGGATCTTTATTTTACAAAATACAAACATATAACTAACATACAACAAAAATGTACTATACAACTGGTTCGTACGATTTGTAGCGGAATAAGCCCCTATATATATATATATATATATATATGTGCGTGTGTGTGTGTGTGGCTGTCACAGCTATTGTTTCATCCCGTCCTTGATTATTTGATTATCGATGCTAGCAAGAAGGTAGGACCCAAAACGCTTTATCCATCACTAGCCATCTATGTATTGAGCAGTTGCCGAAGTGGGATTCATGCTCACACTTTATGGTAGTGCCTTGTGAATGGAACTTACAGTGTCAACTAGTTGGAGTTCTGACATGTTTCAGACACTAGATTTAAGCTTGACTGCATGTGGAAAACTTGAATCATTGATCACCTTTGTGGGTATTTCCTGATGGGCGTCTTTAGAATTGTAGCCATCACAAGCACCTGTTGGACCTAAAGCCAGTAGTATTTCATTGACATTGTCATCTTTTTGGCTTTTATGCTATGTTGTTTTTCTTCACATTTCCATTTACACTCTTTTCTCTACAAAGGCAGATTTATAGTCCTAGAGTTAGTATGATTTGCCTCTCTTGACATAGTTCTGCTTTTTCTATTAACAATCCAACCAAACTAATCTTATTGTAATAAGAAGGTTAGATGGGTGGAAGAGGGTTTATTACTCGTTGGGTCGTAGGATTACTCTTATCGAGTTGTGTCTCTCTAGCATACCAATTAACTACATCTCTTTTTTTAGAGTTCCTGTTAACATAGCTAATAGACTTGGGGATTATGCACCACTGTTTGTTGGATGGCTTGAAGTCTAGAGATCATCTAGTGGCGTTGGCTAAGGTGTATCGCGCAAAGGAAGAGAGAGGGTTGGGTGAAATCTAGTTTTCCGGAATATCTCTCATGTGTGCAAGTGACTTTCGGGAAAAAATCTTGTGTTCAATTTTGGCATCCAGGATAATGGATGGGGTGCAGGCATCAGAGCTTCCACGGCGTATGCTAGTCCGTTGAAATTTATTCATTCATGTTATATCCACTTTTTCGACCAAATGCTCATTTTCTTGTGGGGAATGGAGACCAGGTTCGGTTTTGGGAGGATCACAGGATAGGGGATCCTTTACCTGATATTTGTTCTCGGCTTTTCAAAGTTTCTCACTCAAATCCTTCTATAACTGATTTTTAAGTGAGGGAGGGAGAGTTTATTTCTTTGGAATTTACATCTTCTTAGAAATCATAATGATCGAGAACAGAAGAAGCGGTCACTCTTTTCAATACTCTTTCAGCTTATAGGTTTCTTGCTAGACCTGATAACCGTTTGTGGATTCTTGATCCTTCTAATGGATTCACCTCTAGATCTCTAATGAAAGCTTTAATCAATTCCGGCAACCCTGATTTATTCTCTTTATCGTCCTTCATTTGGAAAAATATTGTTCCGTCTAAACTAAAGGCTTTCGCATAGTCTCTTGTGTTAGCATCTTCGTCAATCACGGCAACCTCACAGAGTCTTTTCTCCAGATGTGTGTCATCTGTAATACAGCAATGGCAATAGAGAATCTCAGTGTCATATTTTTCTTCAATTCCCCATAGCTTGGCATTTATGAAGTAAGAATTGTGCCAGCCATGCAATTGTACTGCATAGTGATATTACTTGTTATTTTAAAGGAGAGGTGGGTGTGCCCCTTGTCAGTAGAAGACTTTCTTTGTACAAAATAAAAAGGTTTGGGGAAAATAGGCATGCTGCTTGCCTTTGGAAATGTGCTGCTTTTAGTACATTGGCGAGCATATGATTAGAGAGAAACGCAAGGATTCTCCGTAATCAGATCATATTCTTTCATATACTAAAGCGAAGGATTCAGCATCATGCATCTTTATGGGCTTCAACATTGGGGGCTTTTAATAGGGTGTTGGTGCCGAATTTGTGTAGAGATTGTGCAGCAGTGATTCACTAGGAGCGCTAGCCATCTTTTTGTTTGGCTAGTAGATTAGCTTTTACTTTTCTTTTTCCTTCCACAGGCCAGCTTCTCCTCCTCTTTTGTACATTCTATTCCTTCTAATAAAATTCTTCTATTATCGAAAAAAATAATAATAATTCAAAGAAAAATTATAAAACATGTCAGACTCGGCAATTGAGGCTGACCATGCAACCAAAATCAAATATATAGTGAAAGCGGTCAGAAACACTCCTACCAAGTCTATTTGTTTATTCAAGATTGTTGTATCAACGAGAAAACTATCTTTAAGAAATTAAAACTGCACCTGCATGGTGTTCACAACCATAAATAGAACAAAATTATCTGAAAGTGCATATGTATGTAAAAGTGAAGGTCTGGGATCCAAATCCCCTTGTTTTCACTTTCGGAAGATGGCATTATATTTTCAAGTTTGAAACAAGAACATCCCAAAATTTAAACAGTGCTGCAAAATAGTTAGCTAATGGTAAATCGTGCAGGTCGAGCTGGAGATGATACCTATCTACTCAAAAATATCAAACCATGGAGGACCAAAGTAAGAGCTTCGATAGAGGTTCAAAAAAGCAATCGACGAAGGCACTAATTGAAGGTAATATCGTAATAATAAAATGGAATTGACCTTAGTGAAAGGTTCATGAGATGATAAGAAGAGCAGTTCAGAAGGGCAAAAAAGGATCACCAAGTACAGCAGCTAAATGACTATACAGTTAAAAATGGGAATGAAAATCAACTGGTGGTTTGCTAGTCACCATTCAGTATTTTTGTTACAGTTCTTTAATTGGGTTCTTGTACGCTTATTGAGTGTTAAGACTTGATACACGTTGTTAGGCCCTTTCTTCAAATGAGTTGATAAATTAGCATACGATCAAGGCTCTAGCTATGCAATGCATTGGTTTTGCTCTTCCCTCCCTCTCCCCCCGCCCCCATATAGCTATTCCAAAAGTGAGCTATATGTTTGGTAATAATGCACCTACTGACGCAAGTTAGTTTATCTCTCCACGTCAAAGTTAAGGTGCACATGAAGGAGAGTGTTAAGGCTTGAAAAAATGGAGAACAGATTTTGTAACAGATAAATTTGGTACTATTAGCATTACCTTAGTGGTGGGATCTTTCCTGGCAAGCCTCTTCAACAGTTGTGCCACTTCACCGTCCACATCCTGCTCAACAAAAAAGATGTGCTGATCATCAATACAACATCGTATGTAACAACACATCAATGCATTGTTTGACGTACTAGTCACATGCTCATTTGTATCCACAAAGCCAAAATCCAAACCAAAACAGTTCTCGAGCTAATTCAAAACCAGCAACTACTAAATTCAAATTTCATTTACCGACCACAACTCAAATTTATTCTTAATTCTTACATCACCACCACCTCCGCAATATCCTTCAAACTCCTATATTCATTTTTGCACATAACCTTATTATTGAACACAAAATCTATTTTCTAACTTTGACTAATCTAACTACGGAAACAGCTAAACAATGCTGATAATCAGAACAATACACCTCACAACACTTCAATGCATACTGTGAAGTACTATTTTGAGATTAGCAAGTAGCAACATTCAAATTCAAAATTCATTTACCAATGACAGCTCAAATTCACCATCAAACAATAAGGAGATTATAAAAACACGATTTCCACAGAATAATTTTGAATTCCTATATTCATTTTCGGACATGAAAAATCATTTTGTAACTTTGACTAATCAAACTATAGATACAGGTACTAGAAGTGTATCGAACCATAAAGGGAGCAGCGGTATCTTGGCTATTAAGAGCACTATCGAGTCGTGAACTGCCGACAAATCCTCCAAACCCAACCGTTGTAGCTCCCGACGGCAGCAGCGAAGCAGCCAAACTGCAAAAAAAAAATATAAGTCAATTTGTTTAACCTAAATCATTCATATATCAACAAACAAATCATTAAAAACTTCATAGGTATAAGAAAATTTTCACCTGCTGCTAGAGGGCCTGGATTTGCTTCGTGCGGCGTCGCCTTTCGGTCTGCCCATTTTTTTACGAGTTTCTTGATGAATTCTTCGTTGAGTTTTGAATTTGCAGAAGGCGTAAACGTTCCTCAGATTTTCTATATGACGCCGCTAGATAGAGAGACTGACTCTGGAATTGGAAGGCGGTAGACCACGGTCAGTCGCAGGCAAGAGAGCTTAATATTTCAGACTTTGCCCCAGCACGGTCAGTCGCAGGCAATACTAATTTGATTTGGGAAGAAGTACTAATTCAATTAAAAAGTATTTTTTAAAAGTAAATATATATTTATATAGTAAGTTGGTTTGATTTTCCTCCGGTAATAATTTTAGTTAAAAGAATAAGCCATGTTTCATGTTTTGTAATTCTCTATGATATTTTGTTTCAATTTTAAGAGATCTTTGTAACCAAATTTGTTTAGACTTATA